>SRMA01024090.1:0-150133 GCA_007224835.1 Danionella cerebrum | reverse complement strand
CCTACTCCAGTAAACAACTTTAAAATATTAACTCCGTGTCTGTGCAAACATTTTTGTGTTTTTTTTTCTTTACGTGTACAAAAGGAAATCTGTTAGGATTCTTCAAAACGTTTCTAACTTCAGGAAACCACTTTAAAATGTATACATCTTTGAAGGTACTCCGTGACAACAATATTAGCATTTTCCAAAATAGCCAGTAAATATTGCCCACATTTTGTTTGTTCTAGATTCGTTTAAGCTTTTCTTACAACAGAAAAAAAAAAATTCCAGACTTTTTTAGGTTTCTATTCTCTGTGAGAACCAAGTGTGTCCCACGTAAAGCAAAACCACAATGAGGCGGTGTCACCCCATCCATTTTTATTTATCGTATATGGTGAGAACATTATTCAAATTATCCAATATTTATGAAAGTCTTCAATGACAAGAAGCGAGAGATTATTCCCATATTATTTCGTCTAGACGTGTTTTTCATACTCCAGAAAGTCACTTTAAAATTTTCATCTGCGAGAACATTATTCGTGTTTCAACAATTTCCAAAAGGTTTCAGTGAGGCTTGTTAGCAAGAGAATATTCTCGATGGTTTGATTCTTCTGGAATCATGAGATCAGTGTATCGTTACACCCCTACGAAAGAATATTCTCTATAAAAAATTAATAAATAAATATTCTCTATGTTTTCATTCTTCTAGATGACGTTTACACTTTTAATACTCAAGAAAGCCACTTTAGAACTTTCACAATGTTTTACAGTCCTCAGTGTCTGTGAGAACTTCGTGTTTTCAACATTTTCCGAAAGTCTTCCATGATGAAGCTAGAGAATATTCTCAATGATTTCATTCTTCTAGATTCCTTTTACGCTTTTCATACTCCAGAAAACCTCTTTAAAATCTTCGAATCATTTTACGAGCTCAGCATCAATGCTAACATTTTTCACCGTTTCCACAATTTACAAAAGCCTTTAAGGATGCTTGTTAGCTAGACATTCTACCCATTGCTTTGATTCTTCTACAGTTTTCTGAATGTTTTTGTGATTCCTCGAATTCTCATTCGATTTTTGCACGAAAGCCTTCAATGATTCTTCTTTTCAGAAAATCCCTTGTTTTGACAATCTAGCAAATGAGGGTGAATGCTTTGGTTGCCAGATTGAGGAAAATACCCATCAATTTGTGAAAAACTGTAATAGGACTCAATGAAATGAAAACAAATGGTTTGTAAAAGTACATAAAATGCTTCCAAGAAAGTTCAATAAAAAAAAAAAGACTAAGAAAGCATACCTGGAATACAGAAGTAGGTGAAATTGTAGCATTACATTGATCACAATATTAAACACAAGCTTTCATATCTCAAAGCGCACACACATTCATCATCAAACACCACAATTACTGCAATTAAATTTAAACTATACATGTTCATTTTCTGACACTTGAATGGTGTGTTTCAGGAAGCTTGTCAAGCTTCTCTCTCGCTTCACTTTACGCCCATCCCCAGAATGAAAGCCATAAAGCCATCACTCTCCATTAATTAAAAAATGTATGATGTTCCCTCTGGCATGAGCATAAGGTGTTGGAAATGGCCTGCATAAATCACCACCTATATTAATCTCTTATCTTTGGATGTTCAAGGATGCAACGTAGAAACTAAATTTGTAATAACTTGAGTAATTAATTAAAGATGGGGGGTGGGGGTGGGCATTGGCATCCGAGTTTTTTCTCAAAGTCGAGTCAGAAGCTTTTTTTTTTTTTGTAAATGACAGATTTCTCCATTATTATAGCATAAAAAGTTGGGATGAGATGACAGCGTACAGTATCCCTTGCACTGCTGGAATCTAGGAATGTGGTAATACGGCTGATTATTTTTTCTGGGCCAAAGCTTCAGAGATTCGATCTTGACACAACACATATCTGAGAAAAGGTAAACACTGTGGCTCAAACCAGGGTGACACTGCGTCTGATCTCTGAAATCTCATCTGAAGTTGATGACTGCAGACACATGCTGTGAATCTGATCGTACAGAGATGTCACAGTGTAAACATTTCAAGAATTATTTATTTTAAAAGTTAATTAAAAGCTCTGCAATGGACTGGAGACCTGTCCACAGTGCACCTCGCTTTTCACCTTCAGCAGAAACCAACGCCCCTGATGGATTAAGTGGGTAAAGAGAATAAATGAATTAATGTTTTGCTTGATTAATCACATTTGTGAGGGCCTACATGTGCTTGAAAGAGAATTTCTCTATAGTGATGGCTCTGTATAGCACTACTCTTCTAGTTTCAGCTTAGAACCATTTTTCATAAATGAATGAAATTCTGCAGACATGTGTAGGGTACCAAGAATTAAATATAAGAAATAGGTGCTCCAATCCAGAGGACAAAACACCACACTGGAGATAGCAAAACTGTCCAACTCAGCAAAGCATTAACTCTCCCACGGGATACTTTTAGAGCACGACAGGACACGGTAGGAAAAAAAATGAAAGAAGCAATAGGAATCGTGCTTCCAAAATTGACAGGAAGTTGGCTATTTTGCAAAAAAAAAAACTCAAACAGATTTTGTGCGCAGTGGCTGTCGAAAATTGAAACTTTGCCATCAATAGGACGTTGTTAATAAATGAAGCATGAAATGTTTGATCGAGTGTGCTATGTGTAATAAAATCCATGTGTGAACAAATGAATATAGCAGCTGCTAGTGTCAGTTAGAGCGACACCTAGTGGCAACCTGCAGTTTTATACACTATTGTCAGTCATCAACCCTACAAAAAAAGTCAATTGGAGTGAGTTGGAAGCCAGTTATTATTATTATTATTTTTAAATTTAGTACAATTCCAGGCATCTTCCTTTACCAAACTCCTCCGAGGGATTGTGATTTTTTTAAGCATTATGAATAATAATAATAATAACGATGATTCTAAATATTATGTTAAATATATGACTTGGTAATGCGTCACTGTGACTCATGAGGTAATTCGCTTCCGGTGTGATAGCGGAAATCGCTAAAACATGCCTGTCGGCTTCCGGAGCGTTCTTCAGGGGCTTGAGGTGAATGAATCCGTTTTTGTGCCATCCTATCAATGCATAAATAAACCTTTTTTTTCCCTTTCTGTTATCCTTTTCTGGATAATTAAAATTTCGCTAACAGGATTTCATGTAATTGCTGTGGAACGTCTCATCTAAAGGCCTTTGAAATATTAAATTCTGAAGCTTTTTTGTCTTCTTTGAGCGGTTAATGCTTCACGGTCAGCTGTAAGTCGATGTGTCGAAGAAATGTTCACATCTCAGCGAATAATTATCTATTGGGATTCCCCAATCAGATAGTGGCCACGTGGATTAACCAATTTTGTTTTATCAAACTGTGATTAAATACATTTGGAACACTTATCAAAGCGACCACAACCTACAAAAACAAAGAGCCCTAAAAAAATAGAACTTTGCATTTGTCCTACTTTAACCAACTAAATCTATACCAACTATGTTAACAGTCCACGTCTGAACACATCTACAACGTAGAATCTCAGTTATAGCGCCACCAAGTGGCCACAGCATTTAACAACATTTTCAAACAATATGAAATAAATTAATGACACTTGGGTCAATGGTTTTTACAAAAAAAGCGCTTATTCTGGCATTTTAAACAATCATTTAAATATTGTTTAAAATAATTTACTGATATTTGTCAACTAATAACAAATAAGAGGAACACACATATGTGTAAAACATCCACTCAATCAAAGAGCAAGAATTCTGTCTAGAATCACTACAAAACCATGTCCTAAACCCAAACCATGTACTAGTATTTAGTATTTTATGTGAAACTCACCAAAAGCTTGATGTTTAATTCTGCTACTGCTAGATCTCTGGTGGATCATCTCTTGTCGAAGTGAGCTAATCATAATTACACCATGCCATACATGTCAAATCAATGCGATTCACTCAAGCAGCCTGTAAAGCTGTCAGCATCTGCAATCGAAGCAAATGTTCACACCACAAAGTGCATGCACCAATGTATTTTTAGCCAGTGGATGGAAAAGAGTGATGGAGCACCACCATTTCATCTTTGGAAATCTTTTCAAAGGCATATTAGCCGCGGCATTTCTGCATGGCTGGCTATGACATCTGTGTGGTTTTGAAAGCTAGGTTTCAGACACTTTAAGCAGGGCATCCTCAGCACTGCAGGCTGACCTTCAAGAAATGTTCACATCAGAAGGAATGGTGACTTCTGGAGTTTAAAAGGATGCTCTAATATTTGAGTGTTTGAAAAGCTGATTATTTGAGTAAATCGCGTGTATGAAGTAACTGAGCTGTTGGGTGTTAAAAAAAACGTTTACTTTCATATTTTTGCTGAGGAATTAATGAAAATGCACCCTTTAGTCCTGCAAAAGTAGCCCAATCAGCAGTAACTGTGGATCATTTAAAATATCGAACCTGTTGTCGAGGTAAGGGTTAATGATGAGGTCTTTGGGAAATGGACATTTGGTGTCCCCATGTTTGATAATAGTACTCACACAGAATTTGCTTTTCAAAAGGTTTAGGCAGGTGTGAAAAATGCTGTTGACAAAGAATGCTTTGCAGGATTGGTGTCTGGACCCACCAAGAACGAAACCATGTTTGGCGGATCCGCAAACGGATGACACTGGTCATTGATGAGATCAGCGGTTGAAAGAACGATTTGGTTTATAAAGGCGTGTACAAAACATTTAATTGAAAGTAAAGAGGCACACGCCCTAATAACTACTCCTGAAATCCATTTATTCAATGAGCAAAAGAGAAATTCCCTTTCTTTCAGAACAGCAGCAATTCTTCTAGTTACACTTACACACACAGTTTTTCACTTTATGCAGGAACTCATCTTCTGCGGATCCTTCTGTCTCGTCAAATATGCATCACTTCCAGTGCTTCTGGTTTTCTTTATGCTCAAAAGAGATTTTTCATGTGTGTTTTGGGGCATTGATGTATTTTGAGGCGTTGCCTTTGTCTGGAAGAGACTTTATTGATGTAACATAACTACCTTATGTTCAACCTCACCTTGGAAGCAGAGCTTGCCTGTTTTGCACAATGTTTTAAGCCTCTTACACAGCTGTTTCTGTTTCAGTTCATCACTGGGTTTTACACTATGTGACATTGAAGAACATCAGCATGTGGGTGGTATATATAGTTGTTCATACACCTAGCTATAATCTTACGAATTCCCTGATCTTACAAAAAATATATTTTATATATTTAGAAAACCCTATATTCTATACCCTTACAACATTTTTGACTTGGTGCTCATTTGAAGGAAGGTACTGGTTTTAGATTTTTTGTTTTCAGCCACTTTGAATTTCGTAATTGTAATACATTTTGTAAATGAATATTTCTGGATTCTTTCTTTCTTGACGTTTTCCAATTTTCACTGTACCCAAAGTACCACACTTTATTTAAATCTGGCATGTCGGTCATTTAAAGCTCAAGCATCCCTCTTCAGCGATACGCCGTGCATACGCAGAGCTTCCACATACCCCGACAGCAGAGCAGTGGCTGGTTTGGCATGGAGGGCATCCAACCCCCAGAGTGATCTGAACAAACATGCTGACAAGGGCTTATGAGAATAGAATTATAAAGTGCTTTTAAATGAACAAGACATTATGTCAAGGTGACTTATCCGAGGTAAGTTTCTCTCCTGAGGCTGATAAACAGTTAAGAACCTTCTCCTTTGGAAGGACACCGAGCCAGCTCTTCTCTCACAGGGACCGCAAACATTGAAGTTAGTAGGGACCACAAGTTACATTATTTATACAAGTAGTAGCTATGCACTGAAAGAGGAGGTCCACACATTGTTTGACCAATTCCAAAAAACGGATTTAAACTCCCTTTTCCTGCAAATCTCATTATTTTCTCTGCAACTTCCTGTTCCTCTGGATGTGGCTCTCATTGGCTGCAAATAATCACAGACATTTTTTCAGTCAGAACACACTGCACACTTGACTCTTTGACAGACACAGATATTTGAAAAGCCTCTCATTAGCCTGTGACTCTCACAAAGCAAGCCTTTGGTACTTAAATCTGTACCATAAGCATACATGAACCCAGATTTTCACGTGATTCTGGTTATAAACTCAAAATCTGGGCAAAAACGTGCCATCCTGGGGGAAATATCTCGAGGTACCACTGTACAGTTCACCAAAGCACCACCTGGGGGGTATTCCAGAAAGCAGGTTATGTGACATACCTGGGTATGTTTAAGGATAAGTTCGTGGATAACCTCAACTTTCGGTTCCAAAAACGGAGGTAACTTTCTGGGTATGTATGTAACCATAGCAACTGACTCTCTGAAGATAACCTGCTCGGGAGCAGGTTATGTTTCAGTGTAACTTCGTTTCAGAAGGTTGGTGAGCATGGCGTGCCCTTTTGATGAGGATCCTGTGGACGTAGAAGCACAAATTATACGAGTTTTTTTTTCGTCGGGAGAGGGTTATAAGACGGCGTATTGATGTGTTTGCATACCCTAATGAATATTTGAAAGAGCGTTATCGTTTTTCAAAAGATTCGTTAGTTTATTTAACACGTCTTTTAAAACCGCATATCGCGAATGTGACAAACCGCGGTTCTGCGTTAGCAAAGAAAACATTCTGTGCATAGCACTTAGGTTTTTTGCGTCTGGACATTTTTTGTACAGTGTGGGCGATTCAGAGCATGTGGGAAAGGCAACTGTGTGTAGAGCCGTTCGTACAGTATGTCTGGCACTTAAACAGTTCTTACCCACGTTTGTACAGTTCCCTGGCCATAAACCTCTGCTTGTTATTAAAGACGAATTCCACAGAGTGGCAGGTTTGTCCTTTGTAGTAAAATCTATGACGCATATGTAATATTTAGTCATATTATGTATATCTATACATGTATTAATTATTTTCGTAGTGATATAACATATTCAAAAGGCTGTATAAGTCATACTTCATTATTTTGTATTATAATAAAACGGGAGCCAATACCAAATTTGTAATTTAATACACTCACGCATTTACTCTGTCCGTTATTTTTTGCCATTCTAACTCTCTTGCTTTAGCTGATGCAGCTGTATTGCTTCTTTTTAATATTATTGGCTTAAACTCCTCATAAGCGTGCATTAAAACCTCCAACTCCGCCTCTGTGAAATACGCCGGTCTCTTTTTTTCGCTTTGACTTTCCCTGGTGACTCGTGAAATCGGCGATCCATTGAAAATGTCTTTATATATGCACCGTGCACGCGCATTAACTCTGGGTAACCAGTTGGAGGTTGATTAAACTTACTCTTCTCAGGTGTTTTGGAACCGACATACTCATGGTATGCCTGTTTGGGGTAAATCAACCCAGAGGTTATGATTTATCATATGGTAAGTTAACCAAGCTTTCTGGAATACCCCCCTGGTGTTCAGGAGAGGGTCTGTGCATGCAATTTTAAACGCAAGAGAAAGACGCAGAGTGTGTAAAGGCCTTTAAGAAATTAATAAGGAAAATGAACAAAAATACAATTTTACTCAATAAATAAGTAAATAGAGTGATGTTGCACGGAGATGAAAATAAATACAAACAAAACAAAAAAAATCCAAGACAAAAATGCTGCAAACGATGACCACTTAAAAAGGCCTGTAGGCGTTCTAAAATTAAAATAATAAGGCGAGTGCGTGCACCAATTGGAGGAAGTTCCAAATGCATCAATTAAATGGATTTCCGTCATTGTATCCTAACCCTTGCATGTATTTGTTTCAACTGGACAGGCAATTTTAATGAGCATTATCCAGCACTGAGCTTGTTCAGACACATGGGCTGAAATGGGAAATGTCTCCATCCTAACAGCAGGATTCTGTTTAATGTGCAGGTTAATGGATTAAAAATGTTCATGCTGCAACAACAGAGGGCAAAGCATGACTCACAATCATTCCAGTCTAACTGATGGATGCACTATAAGAGATCTCAAAGCTGAAATCTGGCACTTTACACAATAAAAGCCCTATTATTACACCGGCCACCTGCAGAGGGAGGGAAATTGTCTCGAGGTCCTAAACGGAGAGCTCTGCTGCTCATCAAAGTGTCATTTTCATTCGGAGGCAACAGTGTGAATTCTCACACCTTGTCGCCGGGGAACCGAGTTCAAAATGCAGCGTCCACCACGCCGTCTCTTGCTGAATATGAAGTGCATTCTGTAGGGTAATGAATTGTCTGTGTTTTCATGCCTTCATTCCATTTCATTTATAAGGTGAGGAGCAATCGCACATTTGGGGATCCAGAAATGTTTTTCCTTGCCTTGACAAGAACAATTGGAGCTATTTTCACCAAGGTTATTAGGAGTGTATATTCCAGATGGAGTCGTTTCCATGCGTTGAACGGAAACATGGGGCAGATTTAAGGAGGTTGGATCTGTTCTGATAGCATCATCCCTCCCTAGACCCCTGAAGATGAGTCTCAGACCCCTATTTAGTCAAGTCAGGCCACCTTCCTCATTCTGCAGGTATAAATCTGAAGCATATTCCTTTTCAACCTCCTGAGACAGAGGCCTTATCTAAAAATAAATTGACAAAGATATTTTACGCTTATAGCACAGCAACTATAAAAGCAACCCGAAGATTTATAATCTTATGTAATGAGAAAATGTGACCTGCTTTTAAATAAACGGAGCGTTAATCCTGGAACAACAGGAAGTTATATGGATGCTTTTAAAAGCACATTAACACATGATCCTTTCTCTGCTTTCCAAGGGCAAACTACAGTCTCATAAAGTGCAGTGATTTCTTTTTTTTCCTGCTGAGATGCAAACAATTTCCCACATTTTATCAGCAATTCAGACTCCACATCCTCTCCAGCTGACAAATCAAAACAAATCATTCAGAGGAAAGAGGACGTCTGCTCAATGCGAGCTCTCAGCCAATCGGAATAGAGAACACTGTTCATTGAGAACATCAGGAAACATTAGTGAATGGAGCTTGGAGAACTGGATGAATGCAGATGGGCGTTTCAGAGCCATGCAAACACAAGATTCAAGATCAGTATAGTAAAAACTCCCGGAGGCAAGACATCATCTGATAATGTTTCAGCTGGTTTCCCACAGAGCCGTGACTTTGGTTGAGATCAAAACTTTAGAAACACTTTGATAAAACTTTAAAATAGAACTTGGGTGTCACAAAGTTCCATTCAAAGTTCTCTTAAGGTGAACATTCCTTAATTATACTCTTTTTTTTTTTTTAGTCATATATCTAAAGGTGGGAGGGGTTGTTCAGATCCCTTAAAATGTTTTGCACATATTGCATCCATTTGCTAAAAGCATTTAAGTTTTTTTTTGCACGTTAATTGCAAATAATTTAAACAAAAAAAACACATTTCTCACATTTTGCTGAATTGTTAAAAAAGAAACACTGAAATTTCTCATGGTCCTAAGCATTCAGACCCTTTGCCATGAATTATTCACACTTGGATTTGAGGATCCTCTACCATTCCTTCTGCAGATGCTCCCCTGTTCTGCAAGGTTGCCATTTTGAGGTTTTTCCAGAGATGTTCAATTGGGTTAAAGTCAGGGCTCTGGTGAGCCATTCAAGAATAGTCACAGAGTTGTAGAGAAAGCACTCCTTCGTTATTTTTGGAGGGATTATCTTCATTGTCTTGTTGGAAGGTAAACCAGTCGTCCTTTCCTGCAGCTGAAAACACCCCCGCAGCATGACCCTGCTACCAGCGCGCTTCAATGTCTGTTTTCTCCACATATACTGCATTGAATTGAGGCCAAATAGATCAACATTGGTCTCTTAAGACAAAAGAATCCGATCTCTCAGCATCTTTGAGTCCTTCATGCGTTTTATTAGCAAACTCCATCAGGCTGAGGAGAGTCTTCCGTTGAAGAGGTTGTGCATTAATGTATACAGGTTGTGCTTTAATGAGGGAAAAAGTAACAAATGATTTTAGCAAATGGCTGCAACATAAAAAAAATAAATAAATAATACAAACAAAAACATTTATGGGGGGTCTGCATGCCTTCGGTACAGTCTGTACAAATCAAAATTCACAGTGTTAAATCACCAAGACTGGTGTCAATGGTGTGAACTGGTGAATTGAATTAGCACCACAGTCAATGTTAAACCAAATGAGGTGTTGTTGAACTCGTAGTCTTATATTTAATACTGGGTTTTTTTTCTATAGGTCCAAACCATTGACACTAATGGTGTTCATTTAACACTGAGAATTTTGTCTACCAGCAAAATTATTTACAAGAGGTTTTACTTGCAGACACTGAACCTACCTCAGTATACAAGCGCTGAAATCAGTTTTTCAGGATGAACATGTTCATACATGTCCTGTTCCAGGACATACAGCAAATAAACATCTGTTCTACCAACAATCAGAGACTGTACTTAAGAAAAAGACCAAAATTGTCTCTATTTTAATAAATATTTGTTTGTAAAAAAAAAACAAAACCAAACTTGGAGCCAATAGTGAAAAATCTGTGATGAGTTAGTCTTTTAGCACTTTTTAATCGATGCTGCGTTAGTTGTTTTTTATACTATGAATATGCCGCTTTTAAAATGATTTATTTACATTATGAAAAATCCTGATGAATTGCATTGTAATATAATGGGTGTAAATACAAGAACTGAGGGCTCCACGTGATGCAAACTTGACACAATCTTTTTGGGTGATGTCTTAACCTGCTTCGACTTTCCTTTCACTTAAAGGAAATGTGATTGGTGGACGACTGACGAGAAGATTGCAGAGTGAAATTGGCAGCATTTACTTCTATAATGGAACCCAAAGTTGGAACCCAAAACTGCACAGAAAAATTTCACGTTTTATAAACGACCACGCTCAAATGAAGGGATGAGCGTTTAAGGCCCCACCCACCTGGCTTATGTGAATCTTATTCAAAATCATTTATCTACAAGACGGTATATTGGCATGAACCTGCATTTTGGAATTAACTAATGTGGCCATAACCAAAAAGCAGCAACAACAACAACAACAGTAAAAGTGTTCCCTCTGCAAGATGAAAAGCAAGTGCCCTTATTTATTCAGCAAACTCTGTACAGTAATATACAATCTGCTATGAAACATTAGTCATCACCTTAGAAGAAGCCAAGAAATAAGTGAGTATTTTAAAGCTAGCGAACATTTCAAGCAATTGTTAGTTGGTGCGAGTAGCATGACGCGAATCCGCCTTCGTTTTCACACCTTTGCCAGAGAGTTTGTTCCAAAAATACATAGCTTGCAGCAGATCATTCACATTTCACAGTTTCCTTCGAGGTGTTGCTTGTTTCAGCTTTAGAATTGGGTTCTTTCCTCCAAACCCAGTTCTGATAAATGCTAATTATATTAAAGGGAAATGAGATGGGGATGAGTCAAAGCAATGTTAATGGCTAAAGAGGAGGGTCTCTGCCAGCTGCTGCCTACCTAATGCAGATTTAACACAGCTCTCAATCCAGCTGTCAGTCGACTGTACATGCAGACGTCATTTAGATAATTAGGAAAAGTTGTTTACAAGATTATGATTGATATAGAAAATTATAATAACAGTTAATGAGAGCAGTGGCATATGGCAACAGTTCAAATAAACGGTATAGATATCTGGATATCATCGGGGAGAGACTGACAGCTATGCAAAGGATGTTGGATAAAATGGAGATGGGTGATGGACAGTAAAAATCTGTCGAAATTTACAGATTTTGATCCAAAATCAACTTCTCTTCCATCTGGCTTTCCCTCATCTCCTCTGGCCTTAAAGGTCATCAAGGAGTCAAAATACTCCCCAGAGAGAGCGAGATAACAAGACGCTCTGCATTCTTCCCTCTAACTACACCTCTGTAAGCTTCTGAACGGGCCATGAGTACAGGCCTATCATGGGAGCAGGAAAATGTCGCTGTTGACTGCAGTGGTCCCACTACCTTCCTTGACCCTACCTCCTGCTGCAATGTTTTTTTTCCTGTATAATGTCTATATGTGCTTGGTTGCAATGGCTTTTTTTAACCTGCTCCACACTGCCCTCTGAAGGCCCTCCAGTAGAATACAATTGGAAGGGGTTTACCCAACATAAATATTGTTAATAAACCCAAACAAATAATATTTAAGCCAGTGCCTGATTATAAATAAATTTTTATATGGTTATTATGACATAGTTTTATACCTTTGTAACGTTTTGTGGTACTATAAAAATATCACGCAGCTTATTGAGGAATGGTGTGCTATTACTTTTGGTACAGCCGGCGTATTTCTGTTAATTTCTTTCTTTAGTCTGATGAAATGGGAAAGAGAAAATGGATAAAAAAGCAAATTGACGAACCATCAATGAGCCACAAGTTTAGTGGAGTTGCTCTCCTTCAGGGGTGCCTCATTGCAACAGTGGGGGAGTGGGTGTTTTAATACACACACTTCTCTTAGTTCGAGAGGTCTATTTATGCACCTTTTCCATCAGTTTTCACTATACCAAAAGCATGAGCATTTTAAGTCTGCCATGTGGGGCATTTTTTTTAAAGCAAGAGGGTTGCCTTAAAATGCAGGTTTTAACACTTAGTGACAACAAATAACTATTAAAAAAAGGTATTTCTCACAGTGAAGCACAAACGCTAAGACTTCCTCTTAACATCACCACTTTTATTTTAATGTTAATCTAGAAAAAACTTCATATTTGATTCAATCATCTACTGAAAGATTGAATGGCAAAGATTTAAAGAATGAATTTGACTCTTGAAGCACTTAATCTTAACGCTGTCAACTCAAGGTGGAATGATTTCCAGCATAAAGAAAAAGAAATATAAAGAAAGTGGAGACATTACCACCCGTAGAAAGAGGAAAGAGATTGACATCATGATGTAGAGCATGTCACAGTGCGTATCCTGCTTTCCCCATTCGGGTCACAGCTCTTACCTGGCTCCTAGGGTTCAGACATAAATCCTAGGGATGATCTCCAACATGCTTCCGAGCAGCCCGCACAGAGATGTAGGTATTCAGAAATGGAAAGCAGTCTGCGCTCACATTGATCTGCGTATCGACTTTTCACTATCGAATAATTACAACTGGAACAGGAGATGATTTCTTTTGAGAGGGCGTTCTTCATTTGTGTGGAAAACTATTTGTCTTGACATTTGAATTAATGACATTCCGATGACAAAATAAATGTAGACAATCAAAAATTGCTTTGAGGTGAAGCACTTACATGTTGAGGTATTATTTAGGGAGTGAATCTGGAGAAATGGACGTGACCTTCTAATCTATCTAACATCTTTTTATGAAAGCCTTCAGGTGTGTGTATAGCCAGTTTTTTTTTTTTTTTAAGATTTACAAGTGCAAACCACACATTTTAATCTCAAGATTAGAATCAAAAGTTTTTCTGGGCCATGAATATAATTATTATGTGTTTTCTGAAATTGTGCTCCAGAAGTTTAGAGGAGATCGGTTAATAGGGTTATAGTCACAGGGTTTCTCTAACTTGCGCTACAGAACCGCAATTTCCTCGTTAAAACGTTTTTTTCTTTTAGGACGCCTTGACTCTAACATTTGTTATAGTTCATTATTGGTAATCTATACATAATGTTTTGCTTGATTTAAAAGCTTGATCAGCTCCCTTTAGCACTATCTGCAATGGGAGAATGGAGCGCCAGGACCCAGAAATATAAATAGAAATTCTTCTGGTGCTGGTCTCCAGCTAACATTGGGTGAGGGGTGGGGGGGGGGGGGTACACCCTGGACAGGATGCCAGTCTATCTCAGGGCAACACACACATTCACACCTAAGGGGAATTTAAATAATTCAATTGACCTGATGCATGTTTTTGGGATTGTGGTGAAAACCGGAGTACCCGGAGAACATGCAAACTCCATTGAGGAAGGTCACTTGCGAGCCTCGAACCGGCAACCTTCTAAATGGAACGCTTTTGGACATTTCTTTGAGTTCCACAAACTCTTGCAATGTTGCATCAGATAAACACTGCCATCTTTACAAAACCTGTTACACGTCAGAGCACAACATGTAGCATCCAGGTCCTTACCAAACATAATGTGACTAGCAGTGGTTCACGTTGGCATGCCAGCTCTCTTTATATTGCCGCCTACTCTGGTCATATCCTGGCTTTTGTGTAAAAGGTTGCCCTGGAACAGTTGCTCATTCCTGTTTTCAGCTCTCAGCTTATTGTGAACACAGAAGTCGGCTGTAATTACGTCTGCTGCAGAGACAAAAAGCTGGATGGAATTGACTGGATTCCTGCTGACAGCCGGCGTTCTCAACACTGGCCTGAAAGAACATGTGATTTTGCTCACCAGTGGGAGAGAAACTGTGAAAGATGAAAAGAGGTAAAAATGAGACTGTGCCATATAATGTGATCCTTCATGAATGCCATCCAGTACGGCGGGCTAAAAAGCATGCTGTACTTTGTAATATGTGAAATGACGGTGTGAAAGTGTGTTTTACACCTGCTGATACAAAAGAATTTTTAAGAGAATGAGTCGAGCCTAATGAAGGAAAAAGGAACACATAACAAGGTGCACTTTATTGCCTTTATAACTCATTTGAGTCCAGAGGGCTTTAAGAAAGTTAGCTTTCTCAAACATTCAAACTTTTGCAAAGAGGAAGGTTATGTGTTTACAACAAAAGTTTTCAAAACCCACTTTAACAATTGACCACACACAGCAGCGAACCGTGAAACCTGAAAATAAATCTAAACCCAGATAGCTCAAGTTTTTTTTTAAGTAGTTAAAAAAATTAAGAAATGTAACTCAGCACCGAAGTTTTATTTTGTGTTATTTTCAGCTATCAGGCAGTTAATAATACAACAAATAAAAAAAGGGATCATTTTCTCTGTGCATAATCAAGGTGTTTGAATACTTCCTTTAAAAGTCTAAAGAATATTTTACAATCCAGATATATTTTATATCTTTTACCCTTTCTTTATTAAAATGCAATATCTATATAAATTAAAGCTTAAAAGTCAATAAATATTCATAAATGAAAGGATAATCCTTCAGTACTGACTCATCTCACTGGTTCCAACTTAAGAATAGTTCAAAGCAATGTCTTAAATCCCTTCTCCTCAAAATGCTCTCAGCTTCAGAATCTTTCTCTACTTCTGCTGGTCCAGAGACAAATTTGTCATTTGCTACAAGTCTGCTTTCATTACCTGTTTCAACCACCAAACATCCAACCAAAGTCAGAGGTGAGCAAAAGTGTTGGGAGGAATGCAAGCAAGGTTCACCACAGGCCTCGTTTCAATCTCTCCTTTCGGAGACAGGGAGTAGAGTCAGAGGCATACCGTGTGAGAGTGATACCGTAGCTCCAGATAACTCAACAAAGGATGTGTGCAGTCACATATAACTTATTGCAGGTCCTTCCTTTAATAACCAATTTTGGCTACCGAAATAACATCAGGTAATATTCTTTTATGATTAAAGTGATGCAATCTACCATCTAATTGAAAAACTATCACATTATACAGCATCGAGGATTCAGATTAGGTTTGAATAAAGTTAAAAATAAAAGCTGTTTACAATAAAAAACATTGTTTATTTTTGCTGTATGTTGTTGGATTTCTGTTTCGATTGAAAGCAAGAGTACAGTTTGCATATCCTTTTCTCAAAGTATATTTTTCTATGCATATCAAATAAGTATTTTAACATGCTATACATCAAGGTAATCATTTTAACCGGCTAATACCACTTCATATTTTAAAATGGGTCTGTAAAATGGGCTGTATTTTTTTACTTTGTGTAGTTTTTTAAACAGTTATTTTTAAATAAAAATCCACTGTTGAATTGAATAAAGCTGTTGATTTGAATAAATAATAAGTGGGCGGAGTTTCCCACTACCTATAAAGAATTGCTTAATGGACATATGATGTTTATAATGCTCCGTTCCATATCGACGAAAATAGAGCTCAGAGATAAAAATACAATAGACATGTCTCGAGCTACTATTTTCGGTTCAGAAGCAGTTATAACATTCTCTTTTGGGCTTCTTTGGCTCAGTGATGGACCTTCTTCCTCACATACACATGGCCCAGCGGTTCACAAACTAGCTCTTAAAATGCTCTCAAAGAGATGAGTCTGTATACAAAAAAAGCACAAATCCCTTTCAAAATCACCAATAAGAAACTGAGCACCTCGTGAGAATAAGAAACTCACATAGGTTCTTTAAAACCTTGTTTTTTAGCTTTTTTCAACTATGAAACTGTCGGATCCAGAATCAGTTGAAAATCTCCCTTTACCTCAGACACAACAGTTTAAATATGATTTAATATGATTTAAACATCACTATAATAAAAATAAAATCAACCGTTGAGAAATGCTTAGAGTGAGTTTGCAGTTTATCCACTTCAGTAAAATTACAGCTTTTACTATATAGAAAATGCAATGCACATTTTCCCTTACATTTTCATCGAGTCTGAAAATGAAGATAATAAAGAGGTGGGCTCTTTCATACACAGGCTTGCTCCTCAGAACATGCCAATGCTGGTAGGTAGAACAGATGTTTAGCTGTTACACCTGGCAACAGAACATGTCCTTTTAATGCTCCTGGCCATCCTTAAAATGATTTTGGCTCCCTGTTAGCTAGTGGCATGTATCCCTTTGCTCTAATAAAAGCATTGTAAATAACTAATACGGTAATAGGGAGACAAAACCATGTATTTAATGTTTGATGGTACCATTACCATGTTCAGCATGAATAAATTAAAAATTGTTTGGGGAATCCATAACATGTTCTATATTTTTGAGCTCAGGTTGTTAAACTGGACCACATCAGATTGTATTAAGTACTTAAAAAAACGTATTATATAAAATATAATAAAGTTTAATTTTCTGTATGCATATGTTCTTGACCCGTTTAGAGGTTGATCATCTTTGGAATGCTTTATCTGTAAACTGCAGATTTTGTGCATATTGGAATTCCACAAGATACATGAGATTTATTTTTATTGTTTGGTGGTCCCTCTCTTCAGCGCAACATCCATCATGGAAGGACAGCTAGTGCAGGAGTAAAATAAAAGAACATTGGATGGAACTTCCATGAATTTCATTTGGAAATGGGTGGAAGAACAGACAGTTATAGGTGGAATGAAATGGATCTGATGTCATTGGGTAAGATGAATAGCTGATAAATATATAGACCCATTTACATTGTTCAAGGCTACTTCTTTTGCATTATTTACTTGTAGTATATATGAACATCTGGTTCTAATGGTAATTTATGTTTTGTAAACGATGGACTGGAGGAAATTTGTGTAATTTTGAAACATATTTAAAAAAAGTTCCTGTTAATCCTATGGTTAAATGCAAGTTTATCATTCATGGCAACATTTTCTCATTTATTTTACCTGTTATATCTGATGGTACACAGAAAACCATCACTTAGCTGACATAATAGTCTGTTTTATGTCTCTCTTTTTTGGTTAAGAGAGCTCTGACTCTCGTTCCATACAAACATGTGGCTCATAAGCTTGCACAAGTGTGAAAAAGGCAACATTTAACTCATTTAACAGAATTATAAAAGGTGCATTCTACAGAATCCCTAAAAAATTAAATTAGCATGAAGCTGAGTTTGATCAGCCATTAAAGTCTGTGTAGTTTCATCTGGTTTAAAGAATTGTCCCCAAATACTCCATCAAATGAACCATTGAGGATGCAGTGGACACATTCTATTCATAAAGGAAACACACTGCCACCTGCTGGCACCCAAACCTTGTTTAGATCATTCCACTGCTTTGTGGGCAAAAACAAGCAATCAGGAACAAAATATTTGCATTTGCAACACCAGTTCACTAAATAATAGATTTAAACTGTATAGAGAGAAAGTAGTAGGAGGGGGATGAGGGGCAAAATTCCTGAGAGAGAACAGTGTGCTGCATGTCTCTTCCTCACGATGAGCAAAAGAAGGCCAGATGTCTGTCAGTCACCTTCATTCCAGAGTCTGAACATTCCTGGTTGTGATGTAACTTCCTGTTTGTGACGCAACTTCTCAGACCAAAATAATTTTTCCATTTTCATTAACAAAAATATCTAAAGCTATGTAATGCATTTTGGATAATTTATTTTGTTATCAATATTTAAAGTAATTTTATTTTAATTATTGAAAAGCACACAGGGAAAAATCAAATATGTGAATATGCATTGACTATGCATTCAACGTTAATTTTTGTAAAGAATTAAAGTAAAGATTGTAACGATTTTTGTCAGTATATACTCCAATACTAAAAAACACTTGCAAATGTGTGATTTTCATTGGTGGTCCCATTTCGTTACATTAATAAATGTAAGGAAATTGTGAAACAATGGACAGTTTCTTCAGCCTTTATTTTTAGCAATCAATATCTTTCTATTTCACCTCATCAAATATTTGTATTCATTAATGTGCTGAAGCAGAAAATGTATTCAGAGTTACAAATAATTAACTGAAAAGGTCCAAAATGTAAAAATATTTATTTCGGTATGTTATTATTTTATTTATATTTATTTCTGTATGTTTTTATTTTATTTATTTATTTATTTTTATTTTTTTCAGAAAAAATGAATGATGACTCAAAAGCATGTCAGGAAGGGATTTTAGCAATATTAAAAAAATATTTATATATTTAAACAAATATACTCACCCATTCTGGAGCTGAAGCTGGTTCACGAGCAGTAAGTACATATTCCTTTCAATATTAACAATAACTTTCAGAATTAACCTCTTTACATAAAATCCATTTTAACCACAATCACAAAGCAATGGAATGAGCTGAAGAAATGGCTTCACCCAATAACTACCTATGAGTGGAAAACATGCTTTTGTGTCATTAAAATTTTCTGGAAAAAAAAACAGGAAAATCAGAAGAAGAAAAAAATTTTTTTTTCCAATTAATATTTGCACTTGGGTAAATCTAGCCATTTATTTTTATCCTGTACATAAAAAACAATGACAGAAAAATACTTAAAGTGGCAATAAATATGTAAAATGCATATATAAATAAGTAAACATTTTCGAGGTCTACCTGCTGCTTTGAGATGCTTCTCTGGAGTGCTAATGACTTGAGATGCTTTGTTGCCTGAAGCTATTTCAGGCTGCAGACTTGTGTACATATTTAGAATTTCCATCCATTCCTTTCTAAAGCAATGTTTACCCCCCCCCCCCCACTGTTTATGGTGTGATTCATGGGCTTCGATGGGATTAGGAGCTTTTTAACGGGGCCATGTGGTTCAATATGCCACAATTATTCTGCACTTAAGCCAGAGTTTGTGCATATATTCAGCAACTACAAATGCATTCTTCGGTGAACACATTGTTAAGTGCTGTATTTTTTTTCTCTCTACTACCAGCCACGTAGTGCAGATAAGTATTAATATTAATAAAACGGCTATTGAGAAATGGAACAGCACTGATAGTCAAAAAGTAATTTCTGTACTTTCTGGCCCAAAGGCATAAGCTTATGCAAATCCTCACCCTTCTCAAATGTATTCCAAAGACTAGAATATAAAGTCCATGATTTAAAAACTCAATCCAGAATTTCTATCTCTATCTGTCTGCTGCAAGGTGATGTTCATAAATTCGGGGAGCTTCGAACCTCATCGCCTTGAGGTTCCAATTTAGTGCCAACTGATTAACAAACTAATGATCGCAAGATTTCTTTCGCAGACATAAGGACATTTTTAGACATAAAAGGTCTCAAAAAGTCTCTAAATGTATTTATTAACAGCATAAAATGATGTCCAATGTTTAAAAATAAAAATTTAATTCAAAATGTACATTCCACACGTTCCATTCAGCAGCACTGCTTCACACACATTCAGTGTCAGACTAATGGGAAGAAATGCAAACAGTTTTTGTGATTGGCTGTCTGTGTAAGGCTCCGGGGTTTCTGGAGCATGAGCATATTACAGGTAGAAATGCTTCTGTGTGCGATGGGACGGCATTAATGGACTCACCAATGGAGCGATTCCATTGCACGTTGTCTGAAATGGTGTTTTTGTCATTTTAAAATTCCTAAAGTCTGTCATTAAAATGGTTTGGGGTTATCCCCTCTCAGAACTGTTTCGACTGGCGTTCCCAAAGGGCAGTATTGTGTTTCGCCCACATGTTCCAAGATGCAAATACAAAAAAAAGGCTGCAATGCAGCAATTTTAATTTTTCTTTTGATATTTTGAGCCAGTCTATCAGGAAGAGATGATTGGAGGGAAACATTGCTTTATTCTAAATAGAACAGCAATAGTAGAGACTCCATCAAAATGAACTGTCCATTATTTTACATTCATTCCGAAATTTTCTTTACAGGTCGCCAGTCCATCACACATAGTAAAGAAAACTTAGAAATTTGAAATTTCTAAATTTTCTCAATTTTGTTAAGGATGCTAGTTGCTTTTTTTCATAAGTAGCATCCTAACACACCGGAATTCACAAAGCTGAGGTAGCCCTTGTTTCATAAATATGGTCTTTTAGTTAAGGTGCATGATTTTGTATACCTTCTGGCCATGAAAGTTATTGGAACATCTGTTTGAGTATACAGCATGAGTACAGCTTTATTGTAGAATTCGGTTTCCTTCTTAAGAGACTATTATCCTTTGGATGTATGCAAAGCTACAGTGTGGAAGATGTCTTGTAGAGCTCTTTTGAGAATATCTGAGTCATATTTTCTCATGCTTCAGTGTTTGATTTTGGCATAGATGGTTGGGTCATTGAAGGCAAAGAAAAGGACTGTGACAGAGGCTTGTTTTCAAGCTTGTTATAGCTCACATCCATCACATACAACTCTTCTTCCAAGCAGCCTGCTGAATCTAGCAGGTTAAACCTCCAGTGGGACTATTAACTGTAATCTTATTGTCATCCTTTTGGCAGTTTGTGAGACACATGTACTTTTTACTGGAGCAAAGAGCAATTTGTGGATGGAGACCATCTGGGCAACGTGTCAAACTAATTGCAACTCGAGCTTAAATAAAAGCAAGGTAGCCCTTGGAAACAAAATTGAATGTCGTTTTCCCTCCTTGTTAAAGAGCGATTCACCAAACAAAAGATTTGCAATTTACATTTTTTTTTATATTATTTTTACTTGAAATTATATAACTATTCACAATCTCAAAACCGTTTAAATGTCCTGCTTTTTAAAGGCCGTTTTTGGAAGAAAAAGGCAGTCACAGTCCCACAGAAAATCTTTCCATCCACCTTCAAGTGGTACGTGGAAGTTGTAGCCCATAAGCTTCAGAAACCCTAGCTCTAACTCCTCCTGAAAACGACAACCACAACAAACATGGGAGACACTAATCTGTGAACAGACCCTACTTTTCAGCATAATATGACCAAAAGAAGGCGCAAATTGCTGGTTTAAGAGTCTCAACTATCTAGGGTAGGTACCGGGGGCTAAGCACTGGAGACATGAATGCACCAAATGTGGATCTCATAGGTCTGCCGCGGTTGGCTGGTATCTCCTCCCAAAGTGAAAGATACAACTTCATGGGAATGAGTAAGAGATGATCAGTCAAGTTCTGCAACATTCTTTTGGAGTAACCAAAGGAACCATCTCCTTGCCTTACCTGATCACGCACAACATATGTACTGGAATGCTCATTTGCAGCACATCTTTATTTGTTCCTTGAGAGAAACCAGGAACAGGGAATAAGAACGTTGGGTCCACTGCATAAGACACACAAACAATTAAACTCATGGACTGCCAGGGAATATAGACTTCATTGGCCCATGCATGGTTTCCATTTACACAGCTCAGTTCCTCACCAACGGGATATGAATGGTCTTCAGAGACACGATCCTTACATTCTATAAGAGTAACCATCAGGCAGTCAACAAATGGAAGGGGCAGATATCAACCTTATGGTTCATGTGTGCCATCCAAGTCAGCATGTGATGCTCCCTCAAATAGTTACAAAAAAGGCTGGATTGTCTGTAACATATTTCTCAACTTGAGGTAGTCAAATGCCAATGGAACACTTGTCCAAAATAGGGCCCAGACAACTACTGGCGAGTGCAAATGGTGTTTCGAAGGTTTCCAACAATACTAGACCACACCTGGACTATCCCCTTCCTTAGTGCAGTGGTGTCAAAGTAAACTGCAGAACCTTGCAGTTTACGTCCAACCCTTCTCATAGACTCCTAGGCCTGAAGTTTGCAAATGACGCACCTAACGAGCTGCATCGGGTGTGTTTAGTTGAGGTTGGAGCTAAACTGTGCAGGCTCTTTCAGGAATTGAGTTTGACACCACTACCTTAAGATAAATTGGCAATGCGAGTCTTCAGCTGCAATTACTGCAGCCACTGATCTCAGTAGCTGTGGAGGTTGTACAGCGCTGTGCCTGAACCGGAAGAGCAAGCCACCTGGGTTTAGAATCCAGTGGGGAGGTGTGGGGGGCTAATTTCACAGGGACATGGCCACCCTGATGTGCGTTCTCATAGTCATACTCCATTGACATACCTCAAAGTGACCGAATGAAAGGGAACTTAGTCATCCAACAGAAGTGAAATTTGCACAATTACAATGCAATAATACTTTTAAAACATTTTCAAGCATTGTAAGAGTTTTATGTCAAATCTACAAAGCAATTCTTTCATTAAAACTGTTTTATGGGATCACCGTGTGCAGGTGGTCAACTGCTTGCTCTCTGAGTCATTTCTTCTCATGCAAAGAGAAAAAGGAGACGGCTCCCGTGAGCTAATTAGCCATCATTAGTGCTTCTCCAGCTTCCTCAGTGGGAACTGGGCTTTTGTCCTCTTCCATTAGAGTTGCTAATAGAGCTGTCACCGTGACTCATGCCCATCAAACTGACACATGCATGGCTAGCTCGGCGTCGTGTGCATGAATGCTGTTGGGATGCCATCCGTATACGGATCTAAATAGAGATAGCAGGAGCAATTATGACAGTGTAGATTCAATATAATGACAGCTGCATGGAATTTTGAAGGTTAAGTGTGTAATTATTGTTCTAGCAACTAATTAGATGTGGAGAAACCCGTCCTGTAAAAACATTCAACTTTAATAATGCTTAAAGGGTATTCATTAGTAGATAGGTCATCGAAGATGTTGTGCTACAGAGGGTTTGCAGTTTCAAGAACATCAACGCAAAAATAACAAAGTACAAAAAGCGTAGCAAACAAAGGTACTTGATTAAATCTATAAATCAATTTTTCTTTACATAGGGTTCCACCACAAACATAAGAGTGTTAACAAGCTAAAAATGGATACATTAAAACTCCTCTGAATAATAACAAATACAACTAAAAGTAAACTAACCGCTCCCTTCCCCCCAATGAGAGTAAAATAAACTAACCCCCATGTCTCTATGATTTTCCTAAGTTGAGAAAGAGAACTGTCCAAATGGTTGCTAGGGTAAACAGTCTGGTTGCTATGGAGGGGTCAGTGACAGAATATAATTTGTCCTTTGTCAATGTAGGTTGTAGATGCCAAGCTGTCCAACGTCCATGTCTCTATCATTTACCAAAGATAAGATAGATTTCAGAAACTTTGGTTGCTAGGGTAAACAGTTATGGAGAGGTCAGTGGTCATAAAAGGCTATGATAACTCAATGGTAAATATATAACTCCAAGAGCATCAGGTTTGAATACCGGTGTGGTGACCTCCACAAGGGTTGGCACTTTGAGGTTTTTACAAACTTACAGTTTTACCAAGTTTGACCCAATTGTAAGTCGGTGGAAAATTTCCAAGCATTCTCAGCAATTTCCCAAAATTCTTTTAGAAAGATATAACAACTCGAGTCAGAGCAGTTTGGTGGCTGTAGCTCAAACGTTCTAGGAGGAGAGACACTTTAATTTTTTTTAGAAGCAAAAGACGGATAAGAACATGATGACTTACAAGCAACACAAAAAAAAGTACAAAACTCAGTACATATGAATAAACGAAAGATTTAAAAAAAAGCATCATGGTTTAGTAATCATTGTCAATAATAGAAATGTTCACCAAACAACTTTACTGCCGTGTTAGTTTTCTTTGTGCAATAAAAAAAAGAATATCAGAAGAAATAGAATCCATTTAATGTTAATATACTAAAATGCTCTGTTCCTTGGAACAGACATCAACTGCATTGGCTAAAAGGAAACTGGGTTAAGATGCTTAATGATACATGACTTTATGCTTTGATTTGGAAGATTAAAGGAGTTTCACATCAAGGCTCTCTCTGTCCCTATCTATGTTGCATACATACAGTATAAAATCTAAATATCACAAGTCACATGACACAAAAAAAGCACACAACGAGACCCAGATGCACACAAACCTACAACGACCCACCGATCTGATATCTAAGAGTCTCGCAAATCCTACCCCCAGCTCTCTCACACAGACTACTTTCATCTGAAAATCTCTCAAAACAGCCATAGCCCCAATCAGCAGTGGTAATGGAATGGTGGCCTTTATGTCCTGAGCCTAGAAAAAAGAGCCTAAAGAGAGCTAGCGGTGAACACCATATTCATATTAAGATCTTCAGTCTCGATAAGACTAGGACATAAATAAATAGCTGCATTATGTCAGCAAAAAAAGGTCACTACTTCCAGAGAATTCTCCTTTCATGGCATAAATGGTTTCGCACGACTTTTACAAGTCACCCATTAACTCATGTGGTTTATTCGTCAGAAATAGTCTCCATACAAGAACATATTCATTTGGTTTTGTTAAGTGCGTTCTCCACACAGAAATGATTCACCATCAAATTCTTTCTGAAACCAAAAGCTTCTGATATGACCGCCAAATTGGTTTAGAGTCACAATTTTTAACAGCTTAGACATTTTAATGTTTGTTAATTGAAACTAATACCAACTGTGTTCCCTTTCCCATAAAAAAAATTTACATCAGTTTTTTGTCAAGATCTTTAACATTTGCAACCACTGCCTGCCAGAACTTGACATTGGCATAGAACACACATAGACTGAACCTTAAAATCAAGCAAACATTGAATCAACATTTCAAGAGAAATCGTTGTCCACTGCAATATCGAAGCACAAACATAAAATTAACATACCAGTGGCATCTCTGGTGTGAACTTTGGAATGGTGGGGTTTTGCTTGATGCTCTGGAGCAAACACTGAACCTAAGATAAAATCCTTCACACCTAACCAAAATGAGGGGCAACCTCCTGCTTTCCCTCTTGAAGCCTAATAGGAAGTGCCCAAACTCAAGTTCCTCTACTGGCCACTAGAGACTGGCTCCAAAAGTGAGCAGGTTCTCATTCACTCCAATGTTAAAGTTGTCAACTTTGGAGCTAAAAAAACTCATATTTCCACAACTGGCTCAGATTGTTTTCTTGATTTTGACCTTCATGAACACTATGAATGGGGTGTTTCGTTTGTTTAAGATTCATAAAGCCTTACATTTATACATAATTTAAGGGCAGGGTTTCTTGAGGGGGCAGATGATTGACAGTAGTTTCGGCCCGTCTCGTCACAGCATCATCCTCCTGTGTCATTCATTCCAGCTAATTTCATCTGATGAACTCGGCTACTCTTGTGTTTTCATATTTTTTGAGTTTACTAACGGTTGTTTTCTTACGTGTTTGGTTTGTGACTGTCGTGTGTGTGGTTTCTACGCCACGTCCTGCCTCTGTGGATCTTTGCCCATTTTCGATTACCGGGAAGACGATGGCTGGTGACACTCACTTTAGGCCTCATTTCACTTTGCCAGAAAGGTGACTGATGCGTTGTCCACGGTATATACGGTTCTAAAAGCCTCCAGTGGGTCCTTCCTATCCACCTTTAAGGCTGTGGCTTGGGAGGATCCTCAGATGGATGCATAAACCCATGGTAAACGGGACGGCCTCTTTTTCTTCTTCTGTTGTTTATTGGCAGTTTGCTTATGGTGCATTAGCGCCACCAGCTGGATCAGTAGTTTGGATCCCGAAATGAATAAATGAAACGTTGTTGTATTATTAATTAATTTTGTTAAAAGTGATTCTTTTATATTTATATTTTGTGTCTGAACATTTTTTAAGATCATTGTACATTCTTTCATTGCTTAATTTAATTTCTAATGTTTAGGGTTTTTTAATTGTTCTATTATTTTTGTTTGTCTCTTTAATTTCGAAGACATTGTATTAAAACATGCTCTGTAATTTTATTTTGGTTGCATTGGTCATATTTTTCTCTGGGATTATTTTATGTTGTGTGTAATTGTGTGTTTACAATAAATGTTTAAATTAAAAATATGGTTTACAATTCGCCTATCACTACCAGCCTTTAAAGCTTGAATATACTGTCCTTTATAAAAAAATGTGTTACATACATATAAATGCAAGTGTGTTTTGTGTTGATTCTAATTACGTTTACATAAAAAAAACGCAAAGCATTGTGGGTTATCTAAGGCCACGAAGGATGGTTGCGATGCTTCCTCAGAAATCAGGGGACAGTAGGACGCATTTGAAGAGTGCATTTTAAGGACTCTTCAAGTTTTGCCGAAACTTGAAGAGTTTTGGCGCACCGTTGTGACGTAAGTGGCCTTAAGAAACGCACTTTCGAGGATGCACACTTCTGGATTGGGACACAGCTACACAGTCAATGGATTAAGCTCAGAGCCAATCTTCTTCATTCTCTTGGAGCTCACTCCACCATGCTCATTACTGCCACCTAGTGCTTTGGTTGTACACAAAGTTACAAAATGTAACAATAGCATTTGATTTCAAACAACTAACTGAAAATAAATGAATACATTCTAGGAAATAATATTTAGGTAACCAGTGTTTCAATCCCTGCATTTTCCAAAGGTGTATAAAATCATGCAGCCGGCATTTATGAAAGAATATATTCCTCTCAGATATTCAGGGAATTCTAGCATGGTACTGGGATTACTCAAAGTTTTTCAGAGATTTGTTTGTTCAGTGTAAAAATGCACAAATTTGGTAAATAACTGAATTTGCAGAGTTTCCTGGCTTTATAATCATGTGCACCATGTGGTTATTTAGCATGTCTTTGCTAATTCTTGCTAAAAAGAGAATAACACGAGAGGGTTAGTAACAAGAAACAAAATTACACCCATCTTTTGATTAAAATATCTAATAAAACGTTTTAATGAGATACTTAAGATGGAACAGTTTGGAATACTCAAAGCTATTGGAATCTGTTTAGAAATCAAGTTCAAAGGGAAATTTTGGAAAGTTACAACAAGAAAATGAATTAAGATTCTTGGGACCCCAATAATAAGGTCTTTACAAGCCTTAAAACTAGAAGTGACATGTTTAGTATTTGACTATTTTGAGCAACTTGGAGCATGATGAAAGTATTATGTAAAAAATGCTTAATCTAAAGACATGCACAGTTCAGCTTGATCTGAGACGCACGAGATCAGAAGTCTCTGAAAGAGATGCATCCTGGGAAAATTAAAGACTGATGAGAGGGTTTTGAAGCACATGCTGCTGAACAAATACCCCGGAGATTTAGCCCAAGATCTTCCACACTTCAAAATGTGTCTCATTTTCCAAAATATAGGGAACATTAATGTCAAACACTTCATTACATAAACAGAAAATTCAAACATGCCCCTCAGAACTGCAGGAGGGAAGAAACATGACACTCCATTAAAAGAAACAGAGATGTGGATTTTTGCCCACATCTCGTTGGAATGTGCAGTGCTAAATGCATTTAAAACAGCGAAGTAAGGCGATGCAGCCGAGGAATAAATGCTGCATTGACATTTCAAATGTAAACGGTCGAGCAATTAGAAAAGAAGTAACATTCAACCACTCCGACCTGTATTTAAAACTAAAATTAAACATTTTGGCCAAGCCAGAGGCCGGACTTAATCCCAAATGAAGATATCTGGAGAGACCTAAAAGTTTACCATTCACCATCCAACCTGACAGAACTGTAGAGGATCCTCAAATCCAGGAGTGAAAGGTTAGCATCTTTCCCCAAAACACTCAAGGCTGTATTAGAACAAAAGGTGCTTCTATGCAAACGTGAAATAGGACCATGTGACATTTCCTGGTTTTCATTTTAAACACATCCGCAAAAACGTGAGCAATACGTGTTTTTCTGTCAGTATGGCGTGCTGTGTGTAGAGCAAGTGGCTCTTCTGAACATTTTAAATGGACCAGAAAACTTTTCATACCCACTATACATCTAATCATAAGTGCACCCTAAAGTCAAACAGAAAGTTTTTCTCTCAAGACAGAGCTCCCAGAGGACTGCGAGATGCCCCTTGCTTCATTATTCTGCTCTGTGGAGGAAGCAGCCGTGCCGAAGCTTCGACAGTTGTTTCAATCCTGAACCTATCATTAGCTTTTGAGCTCAGCAAGATGAGGATGCATTCACTCGGGCGTTTCAAATGAAAAAAAAAAAAAAAACTTATGAACGCATCAATTAAATCACAGCGGGGCATGGAAAAATACTTGGAAACGGCCTCAAGTGTAAAGCCATTTTGCAATCAGCTTTGTTTCCATTATTGATGCAGCCGGTGAACCAGAACCAATGGGAATCTATGATCATGTTTGCAGGTAAAGGAAAATACCTTGATTGGATGATTCTGTTAAGAGTGTTAAGACAATACACTAGTTAAAAGAAAAAAAATTCATCTGGTGGATCTTCAAAATTAATTTAGCATCATAAAAACATTAAAAGTTATTTCCAAAAGATCTGATCCAGGGTCTAATGTAAGTAGAGGAACATTGTTGTTCAGGCACCTGTGGTGCAATACACCGTCTAATGTGCGCCAATTTATAAACAAACTCAACAATTTTAGAAACAAACACAACTTGAATTCAAAATGAAAATTCAGCTGAAACAAAAACAAACTTGAAATATATCAGCTTGTGAGTGGGAACAATGGAATTACTGAAATAACTTGCCCTTTTCCACGATATTCTAACTATATGAGAGCACCCATAAATTGTCATTTTGGTTATTATACCAATTACTTGTCAAAACACCATGAAATTGTATATACTGTATTGTCAATTACTAAAGAACTGTACGTTTCCAAAAACAAGTGTCCTACCGGCTTTATTGGAAATGAACTTAGAGCTCAATAGAAGCAGAGATGAGAGTGTGTTGTACAGAAGAAGGAAAGTGAAGGAAGAGAGGAAAAAACAGCTGTCATCATTTGGACTGTCTGGAAACAGCTTCTCAAAGATGTTGCTATGGAAATACTGCCCTCATGTGGAATTTTGATAAGATCTCAAATGTCATCTTTCCTTTAATACATTTTGAGAAAAGAGAAAGGTGTGCAATATTTATTAAACAGACATTAAAATGGCTCTTTTCCTGAATAAAAAGGTTGTTCAAATCAAATGCAAATTCACATCCGATAGAAGGTCTTTAAAAGGTCTTTTATCAATCTCATCAAACGTAAGAGCAGAAAGCTTTTTCCATAAGCGGAAGAGGTCAACAGGACAAAGACCAGGCAAATGTTCTATGCATTCCATTTAAACGTGTCAATAGTACTGAATACATTTCATGAAGCAACTTTACTTGGGTGTATTTGAAAAAAAAAATGTCTAAGCACCGCAACTTTCCTGCCAAGAGTTATAGAAACAATGCAATTCAATTAAATGCAGTGAAAATGAATATGCTCTCTCACACTTAAAGCATCCTGGTTGCTGGTATTGATATTAGGCAAATAAAGCATATTTGTTTGAAAAGCTCTTGAAACAAGCATATTTTTAATTAAAACATGTTGCAGTAATTTGATTGAACACGGAATGTGATTTCTGCAGCTCTTCCTGCTTTTTAATGCATTTGCAGAAGAGCTCATCAAGAGACGTCTCACATATTCCCTCTGCAAGTTTCACTTTTATTTCTTTAACTAAATAATAAAAAATGTTACTATTTTGAGGTATATACAATAACCAACTACTGACATCTAGTGGCTAGTTTCAGTAACAGCAAAATCTTAAAATGATCTAAATCCACACACTTAGCAAATTATAAACAACACATTTTTTACATTACATTGATACAGAGCTGAATAGACAGTAACAAGAATTGTTGCCAATGATTGGAATTGTTTATCAATGATATTTTTCATTTGACTATGAATGATTTTGAAACCCTTATAATTAACAAAATAAATACTAAAAATAATGACATGCACGCTCTTGTGAGATTCACGATCACCTCATCAGAGCTAAATCTATGTTATAGATCACATTAAAGATCACATACGCACCCAGATGTTTTATTCTCATGCATGCTGGGAATCAGTGAACAAACTGAACTTAGACAAACGTTTTAGGCAGGAGTGAAAGATGCCATAAACAAAGAACATTTATTTTCATTGATGAACAAAATGCAGTGAATGAATATAAAAGAAATTTAAACCCAGTCAATATTTGGTGGGAGCATAAACAAGGCTATGGAACCTAATGTTCCTACTTCATTTTTTTACAGACGACCTCTAGTGGTGAAATATTACATATTACCTGACCAAAAACACCAATCAACACATTAACAAGTAAGCACTCTATTCCTAACAAGCTGTTCATATGTGGACAGATATTGTCATATACTGTATATTAAACCTTTAGAAGTCTCTGCACGCACCGATGCCATTACAGCATCTGTTTTTGATGTTTTGTGTTATAAACGAACATTGCAAGAGTTATGACGCATCATTTGCAAGGTAATTCATATTTAAATGAGATAAGCGGCATGATCTGAAATGTGATCCATTTCAGTTTCCTTAAGTGTGCTAAGGTGTAACCCTTTGACATAGGGAACCTGTCATAAGGGCCATTTATTCCCTCAAATGTCCTTCACAAAAAAGCACAATGGAACAAAAAGTACTTGGAACAGTGTTTAAGGTTTTGGTGAGATTGTGACACATTTTTCACATTGTCACGACCTTGTATTTGTTTTATTGGGGTGATTCATACAGTTTTAATTTGTCTCAACACTTTTTTTTCAGGAATTTTTTTTTTATGTATTTCTCGGAATTGTAATTTTGGTACAATTTCAGGTTTGTTGTGGAATTATTATGTAATATGATGAAAGGAATTTGTCCCCAAAAAAAAGAAGCTGGGGTTGTTCTAAGAAAATTGTATCAAGCGTTTTAAAGATAATTTAGATATTAGAGCATATTGTAAAGTAGTAAAAAAAATGCCCCGAAAGGCTCCGGACTTCTAAGGGTTAATAAATACTGAAGAAGCTATTAGCGTTTAGCCTTTTTTTTTAAACCTTGCCCTGTCCTGCTTAAAAGCCATCACATGGGGGAGTAGGTGCTTTGCTAGAGCCGGACAGTTTTGTTATCTCCAGGGGAGTGAGCACCTGGTGTTTCCTCCTCTGGATGGAAGCCGTGAATTTATGTAATTATTTGTTTTTTTCCCATGGAGCAGTTGGCATTAATACATCAGGACAGGAGGGTGTTAAAAGGAAAGGGATTAGCGTTTAGCTTTAACACGATTTTGCCTATCGCTGATCGGTCACAGAGGAACATCTGTGTAAATCTCATGGACGACGAACAATTCATTCATTCTTTCTCTATACTGGCTTTTCCCCTTTTGGGGTACCCACGCAAGCACAGGACTAAACTCCTTCCAGGAAGGTCATCAACGAGCCTCAAACTGGCAACCTTCTAATTGGAAGGCCACAGTGCTACCAGTCAAACGGAACATCAGTGCAAAAAAAATCAGTGCATAAACCGCAGCTTGTATCTGCAGCTAAACATTTCTGCATTTGGCTTTTATCCAAAGCGACTTACATTTGAATGAATGAACACATTTTTGTCAGTTCCTGAACAAACCTTGTTCAGGTACTTTTTCTTTTTACAATTCATATTTTTAATTTATATTTGTAAAACATTTATGCACCAATTCACTCCATATGTACCTTTCTCTGTTGAGATCTTTATGTCAAATGACCCGAAAGGCCGTAACCAGAATATCTCTAAAAAAAAGTGTGGGTCACTGATGCACTGATGCACATTTCATGCAATTATTGATAGTAAATGTAAAAAACAATCAACCTAATTAATTAATTATATTATTTTTAAGATAAATACGATCTGCAGGACAGGAAACACCATATTTGCTTTTTGATTCCATACTAAATAATCTAAACTAGCTACAACTGTAATGCTGTCATGTCCAAAGCCTGACCACAGCTCTGCACAGTTTAGCTGCAGCCTTAATGAAATGCACCTAATTTAGGCTTGATTACTTTGGACATGCTTGAATACAATTTATTGCAGACCATCACTGCTGTTATAACAAATAATAATAGTTGAATGTAACACCTTTATGAAGACGGTTCCTTTCCATGAACATACCCCTGCTAACAAAAGACTCACTCAAGTAGGAGATGTGTTGGAACTTCAAGTACTTAGTGAACATGGCTCTAGAGCAAAAACAAAACTCCTGAAAAGATCAAACAGCATTATACAGATCTGTCTCCCATGGAACCTTTGAGAGGAGAATGAAGATGTTAAAAGGTTTTCAGTCCAGGGGGACCTCTCTGAGATTGACCGGGTCAGCGGTAACCGTGGCTTGTTTGGACTCGTTCATCTTCTCCAGGCCGAACAGCAGGTCTAGTTGAGTAACGGGCCTCAGTTGCATGCTGTCCAGCTGCCTGCGGATGGAATCATAGGAAATGAAGCGAAAGAAGTGAATCCACCACATCTTTACTGATGCTAAAGAACTAAAAGCTGGATATTTGTATAGTTATGTCAGATCTTCTTGAAACATAAAGAAACATACTCCTCCTCTGGGTCCAGCTGGAACTGTTGCGTGATCTGTTTCATCTGTTGTTTGCGGACGTAGTCTCTGACTCGGTACATGGCAGCGTCCCTGCAAAGCTCTTTTAGATCGCTGCCGGAGTATCCCTCGGTCTGACTCGCTATTTCCTTCAGGTTAATCGCATTGCTTAGCTGATGAAAAATGGAAATGAGTATTGGAAACATCAGTGAGGGGATTTCTAGGGGGGCTTTCCACATAAATGCTGTGAATTGGCACAGGGAATAAGTATCGAACATGTGAAGATAGCAGGGTGCAAAATGGTATAGAAAGAAACCCTAAATCTGTGAGTATTTAGAGAGAATCTCTGCACCACCGACCCCCCCCCCCATCAGTAGGAATTGATATCAGGTGCTTTAGCCTTAATTAATGGCCTGCAAAAACTTACTATCATCCATAAAACACACTGAAGAGAACTTCAAAAACTTGTCATTAGCCAATCCATCCAAAGATCGGAATTAAATGTGTGTTCAGAGCTGGAATATCACTTAAAATATTTGTGAATAAAGCACTGTTTCCAATCAACGAGTCCAAGAGAAATAAATCATGACCTCCTGGCAAACTGGTGGCAAATATTAACTGAAAAATGTAATCGTCTTCGAACACGTAGACGAAACGCAATATGCGTAGTCAAATCATCTTGATTTTTTGGCAATGCAGCTGGTCGAGACAGTTCGGGGAGGTGATGATCCTGAAACACTTTGATGACAGACTTTAAGAATTTTAACCATTTTACACTTTAGAACATTTTGCCATTTGCAGAAAAACAAATTGCCATTGCGCTGTATAAACTTGCTGCATGCACATTTATTCTGTATTCAGATTTCTTCCATCATAGTTCATGCACTTTGTTTATTCACCACAAACCAGGCGCTGCACGAAAGATCCCAGTCCAAGGACTCCAACGAACAACCAAGGAGAGTTGGGCAAGAACCATTTGTGCAAAACTTCAAGACGACCTTGAAAAGAAAACTATAAGCAAAGACGGATGCACCACGGCGTCCAAACACGCTCACCACGCAAGACTCCACTGCTGAACAAAAAGCATGCTCCATCAAAGTTTGCAAAACAGCATTTGGAGATGTCTGGAATTATTTGTAGACTATAGTGTGGAGATGAAAGTAAATGGCCACCACCCCGAGTGTGATGATGGGCGCCTCGTGACGTCATCCGTTCAGTACATGTGGGTTGTCGGACTCGTTTAATTAATGTGTAACGCTAACCCTCCTGATGATGCATTTTAATTTTTGTACTTGAATGTGATCTGCTATGTGTATGTGTTGTGTTGGCCGGGTTTTAAGAATTGATTTCATTAGTTAATTTGTTTCAGACCCTGATTGGATGAAGATTTCCTCGTCATGGGTTGATAAAGCTAGAGTTGGGCGTGTTCAGGAACCAGAGGAACCTGTGTATGTGATATACAATGGATTCGAGCCAGGTTTGAGTACTCCAGGGCTATATTGGAATGACCCAGAGCAGGGTGATGCGCTATTTTACGTTGAAAGACTCAAAAGTATAGTTAGTCGAGGTTTTGTTGCTCAGCACCTTTTACTTCTGTTTGAAGCTTCAGTTTTTGTTTTTATGGTCTGTTATTATTACTTTCTGGTTTGTCGTTTGTTGCACCAAAGAAACCCTCACATTTGCCTCCAACAATCTAGGCCTGTCCGATCCCCATTTCACACTAAGAACACCATACAAAAAGTCAAGGCTAAGGGTGGAAGCATCATTGTTTGGAGCAGCTTTTCATCAAGGGGCACTGGCCGACTTCATATAATTGAAGGAACGATAATTGGAGGAATGTACCAAGATATCCTGACGTTTAATCAAAACAATGACTCAAAACAAACGGCCAATGAAAAAACTAAGTGGTTTAAATGAAAAAAAAATAAAGTCAGCTTCCCGAAATGTCATAGAAATTTATCAGACAGAACTCAAATTCATATTTCATGCAAAAGGCCAAGGAATCTTCAAGATTTAACGACTGTTTGAGTGAAACAATGGGCAACAATCACTCTTGAGCAAAGCAGATGAGGGGTCTCCACATTCACAAAGCATACAAAAAGCTGACTTTTCCACAAAGAATTAAATATAAAGCATTCAATACTTATTCCTTGTGTCGTTCACTTTGTTTATTATGACAAATTGTATGATGAAATGTCTTGATTTCTCTGTATAAATCATTATTTGGATTGATGGCTACATCTGGTGGAAAGTTTTTGAAAAGAAAAGTTTGTAAACAATAAAACTTTACATTCCCCCACCCCCACTCCCATTTTCATTTTCGGCACGGTGAATAAAAGTGTAAGTGAAAGAGATCCACATCTTACATTTTCTCCAGATAAAATAAGTCTAAGGATTTCTTCTCTTTGAGCTGTATTCTAAAAGAAAAACAGACAAAACACAATAGTTTCATCCTCATTTAAATGGGAACTCAACGAATACATCTCACGTGTGTTTCCCAGACTCACAGGCAGGCCCACATGAAAGGCTGTAGGCATTCTACGGAGAATCGCAGCATCCACATCTTGGGGTCTGTTAGTAGCCCCCATCACCATTACCTGAAAAGTGCCATTTCATCAAAATTCAACTTCCTGTTAGCCAATGTTAACTAAATATACATGACTGATGCATCACCTGGCTGTTTGCTCCTGTCTCAAGACCATCCCACAGACTCATGAACTGAGCCTTCATCATAGCGGTGGCCTCATGGTCCATGCTGGAACGATTCCTCAGAAAGGAGTCTGGAAAATCAGAATCTAGTCATGCAGGTTGTTGAGGAACAGTGTGACATTACTCTTGGTACAGCTGGCCTATTTCTGAAATGTTATTTTTATTTTTTTTTAAGTCCAATTGAAATCAAGGGGAGAGAGCAGCTGAATCCAAAAAGAAACTTTTTAAGGGGGGTGTGGAAGATTTTAAGCAAACACTTAGTTGCTTAGTTTGATCATTAAACTTCTGCACCTTTTCCATCAGTTTTCACCTCACTGAAGGCAAACTATTTAGAGAAATAAATCCACGAGACCGGAGATGCACTATGAAGCATTACAGAGCTAAAGTGAGTTGATTGATAAATCAATTAATGCCCAGTGATGATTAATTAATACGTTCCAGGGTGGGCTTCGTATCTTGAAGCAAGTTTTACATGTAAAACACCTAATCCGTGCAATGGCTCTCAGAAACAACAGTATAAGTTGAAAAAAAAAGGAAAACCAGAGAAAAATTAAATAACGTTTCTTCAATCCTTAAATCTACACATCGTTAATGTAATAATTGATAATAAAACAGAATAAAATAAAATGTACACAAATGTGAAACCTTCCCTTGCGAGTGAGGCGTTGTGGGGAAACGTCGGAGGAGGTGGTGGGGGTGGAGAACGGATGGCAGAAAACATTTCGGCAATACGTACGAAAGTTAACTTGATGAAAATACCTACTATGTTATGTATAAAGTTTTCATGAATTAATTTCCAATGTCAACAATGTAGCATGCATACGTATGTATTTCTCAGAGCAAAATATTTTTCGAGAGATCCTTCGTGGATCTTGGATTTTTCGTAATGTGAAGCACTCCTACCACTGTATTATTATTTAAGGTGGAGCCAAATTATAAAGACTTTCTCCCAGCAGCGCTGCTTTTATATTGTGGTGACCGGTGGAACCGCAATGCGTTCTGATTTGCTGAGAGGTGCGGTGACATCATCACTGCAGTGTTTCTTGTATGAATGAGAGCTCCCTCAACATTAAATAATTTCTAGAAAACTCTTTGGCTGCTGTGATTGGCTGCAATTCTGGCACATGACCCTTGAGAAATAAATAATTCCAATCAATTTAGGGAACATTTATTTCTCAAAATGTACTAAATGTTAAACTGCATTGAAATGACTGTGTTTCAGATTCAAATATTGGTTTTTTTTTTTGTATTTTTAATTTCAACATTATGTTTTATTAAAGCTTCATTTATTTAAAAAACACTTAAAAGATGCATGCAACTATTACTTATGTTACGCAATTATTATTTATTTTTGCTGCATTATAAATGATCTTAAAAAGACTACTGGATAATTTAAACAATATTAATTAAATTATGTGGTCATGGCAACATGTAGAGTATGATAAAAACCCCTTTTAAAATACTTTAGCTTCCAACCTCTCTTCAAAGTCAGTGGGATGGTTTTATTTAATGTTATTACACTTGGAAATAAATGTTTGCAGATGTTATGCAACAATGAACGCATTATGTTTCCCTTAAACTCATGAATATAGAGCACCTGAGTTAATACAGGCAAGTCGTGGCGAAAGTAATGCTGAACTTTTTGAGCCGATTAAACCAGTTGCAGTATTTTTACTCCTGCAATCTGTCTGGAAACACAACATATAAGAAGGCAATATTCATTGCTTACCTATTTCATCAATGAAAATGATACACGGCTGAATCTTGACAGCCAATGAGAACACAGCAGCAGTCAGCTTCTGTGATTCTCCATACCACTTGTCGGTCAGAGTGGAAGCCTGCAGATTAATAAAGCGGCACCCAGATGCTTTTGCCGTCGCTTTGGCAATTAAAGTTTTTCCGCATCCTGGGGGTCCATATAATAGCACTCCTAGGAATGAAGGAAATAGTGATGAATGCATTTCTTAAGGAACGGCTCTCCTTCACTAATGATTACATGGATGTTTTGTTCTGAAACATTAAGTGCTCAAACGTTTACACACCATTTTGCAGAAAATATGAAGGCCTTGTTTCCACTCATAGTTAGCGTTTGATTGAAGCCATTTACTGTCAAACAACTGTGTTTTTAAATCACAATGACATCAGAAACTTTCCAATTGACCCTCATCAAACCTTTACACACCCTAACAAAAGGGTTCGAGCGGCTGGTAAAGGTAACTATCCTCCCCTTCACCCTATTTGCTTGTAATCAATGCTTGAAAAAAAAGAAAAAAAAAGTGTTTTTGTCTCCTGATAGGCCCTTGCCTCTTTTATCCAGTGATGAGCTGAGATTTCTGAATTCTCAGCGATGGGGAAAGCATAAGAGTCGTCATATCTACGGGAAAGGGTACTGTACAAAACAGGAAATCGATATAAAAAGATCTCCAAGGAACTGGGAATGCCAACCAGCAGTGTTCAAATACCCTGATGAAGAAGTGGAAAGTGAGGGATTCTGAAGAAACCAACCAAAAATTCTGCAACAACTGAAGAAAAATGGGTTGCATGGAGAAGAAAGCCAAAACTATAGAAATGCAACAAAGAAGCCGCTTACAATAAACCAGACAGCTCAGAGACAAGCTCCAAACTTCTGGAACAACAAGATTTTGAGCGATGAGAAGAAAATTGAACTTTTCAGCTAAAACCATAAACGCTACATTTGGAGAGGAGTCAACAAAGCCTAACATGAAGAGAATACTCCAAAGGCACAGGAAACTTGTCAGAATCGATGGAAGATGAACGCAGCATGTTCTCAAAGGGTCCTGGTGGCCACGTCCAAAGTGAAGGTTCTGGAGTGGATCTCAGACTCCTGACCTCAATGTCATCGAACTCTTGCCGTTCTTGAAGGAATTTACAAAATGTGAAGGCTTTTTAACCAAGAAGAAAGGGCTGCTTTACCAACAGAGACCAACAAAGGACCTCATCGACAACTACCTCAAGAGACTCCAGGCCGTCATGTATGATAAAGGGGGAATAGAAAATATTAAGAGCTGGGGTGTGTAAACTTTTGATCAATAAATAGCTTCACCCAACCACTAACTATGAGTGGGAAACAAGTTTTTTTTTCCTGAAAAATGGTCAAGAAAGCAAAAACGTTAAAATGTTAAGTTATTAGCACAACTCTGAAATCAGAATGCATGGTAACGTTTTGATCCTGATTCTTGTTGCTGTCATCACACCTTACTTAAACTTTTAATTTAATATAGACGTCTTTTTACACCAAAAAATTTTTAAGTTTGAGTTAAAAATTTTCTGGAAGGATTAAGAGAGCAGATTCACCTTTTGGAGGTTGCAGGAGTTTGGAGGCACTAAAGAGATAACATTTCTGGAAGGGTAAGATGACCGTGTCTTGCAGCTCGGAGACGATCTCGTCTAGTCCAGCAACATCTCGCCAGGTCACCTACAATTGAAGATTCAAGGTTTCAAAATACATGTAGAAAGTTTGCATGGATTGCAACAGTCTTAATGTTTACTTTGATGGCCCGAGGATCAACCAGATGAGTTGCGATGTTCATTTCATACTCAGTCAGACTAACACCCTCAATGCCAATCTGCTTCATTAACTGCTCAGCCTGAGAAGGGAACACATGAATAATAGGAACACAATCAGAAATACAAAACAGTTTTCAAAAACAAGAATCATTGCTAAAACTCTGTTTTATTTTAAACTACTACCATGATTTTCTACTATTATACAGTACTTCTGATTTAAAAGCCTTGAGCCTATTGGCCGTGTCAAAGACTGATTGCAGTAGCTTGGATTTATTTACCCTTTTTTTGGCTTGAGACTTCTGTTTTTCTGTCGGGTCCAAGGCCTCCACCACCCATTTGATGCTAAAATATGTTGCTGCTCCAAACACAGTGAGTCTCACCAACATCCCAACAACTTCATTCCGGCTGAGTGGGCGGAGCAAAGCATCCCGAGGTACGCCACTCAACATCTTGTCCCGCCCCCACTGTCAGGCCATTGGCCACGAAAACTAACGGAATGTGTCGATCTGGAATAAAGCAGGTTGAAATAAATCACAGTGCATCTGCAGTGCTCACACCTGCCACTCATTCTATTTCTACATTCGTATTCACAAGCGCAATATTTACAATTTAAAATTATGAATTGCTTTTATCAAAAAAAGATCAAACCGCTCTTTCAGGCAGGAGAAAGATATGGCATCTTAAAAGATTCGTTAGACTTATGTAAAAGAGCAAAATGTCCAACAATATCACAATCGTAAGTAACAGCCCATTTTAATAGCAACGAATCACTGCCAAAGGTGACGTTATTGTTCAATGGGTGAATACACTTGACCGTGTTTTTTAAGACTGTACACACTAAAATCAGGATTTATAGCAATCACTTAATACTCAAAATATAATTTTAACACGAAAATGCATGAAATTCACACTCACATTTGACAGTATACCGCAGCGCTTAAATTTATGTAACAGAAAAATGCGTCCGTCTCGAAACCCAACCCAGAGACAAAGGTTCCTACGCCGATGAAAAAAAATTAAAATGCAACGAAATGAATTATTTTTTTAAATAGCTCTAAGAAATATACGATGTATCCATACCCCAATTGTGTTAGCCTCCTGACACAAACAAAACTTTAAAGTGGTTTAATTGTTGCGGCGGTTAACGGGTAAAACGACCCTGCTGCCAGTGCGCTTAGAACCATGACAAGGATAAATAGCCCCACGCTGCTTTGCAGCTAATGGAGTTAATTAAAACCTGATTATGCAGAACATGTCAGCTCGCAAATCTAAATGCGTTTGATAACATTTTCAAAATTGATGCTCGTGGATCAAACAGAACGCCGCCACCACCATGTAAATTTGCAGGTGAAAAAACATACTTTAGCATTGTAGGTCAGTTGCTTCTCTTGCCACTCGATGGCAGCCTTGGTACGTTCAGTCAGAGCACCTGCAATAGGATACAAACTTCATAAGAAAGTTCGATGCATATACTATTAAAGGTTAATTAAACTGAAGAACGAGTGTTTATTGCCATCACTGAGTCATTATCTTGAAGAACAGCGCCAGGATTTGGCTGCAAGCCAGTGACTAATGGAAGAATGGCTGTGTTTGGTTGCCATGGTGCTCACATCTTACCATGATTGATGTAAAACAGGCAGATGCATTCATCTAATTTTCTTCTAGCTTTCAGTTTGCAAAAAGAACAATGTGTGCTTAGATAATGCTGCACATGTGAATTCTGGTAAATCTCGTGTTCTATTCCATCTTCATTATTTTTTACATGTAGGCTATGACTCAGTTGACTGCCCTTGTTTGAAGCCATTCTCTTTATAGCTTTCCAGCAACCTCTAAATACAACACGGCTTATTCTTCATTATCATAGTTTGATTTTTGTTATTACAGTTATTACACTCTGCTTCTCAGTGAAATAGTCAATGTTCTCTTTCATTAGTTATACCGAGATGCCAAAATCATACATTTTGAGAATGCATACATTTTTCAAGATGGAAGAATACTCAGGCCGCTTACAGTAAGCTACTGCAGGTGTGAAAATATGTTGAAAAACAAACAATACTTTCAGAAGTATAAAAAATGATACTTACGGTAAGTTTTGTAACTGTTAAAATTTCCAAGATGTGCGGTTCAAGCTGTTTAGAAGAAACACAAAGATACAGGCAACACTGATTGTTCGGTGAAGAGGCGAAATCAAGGTAATTACCCTTAGAAAATGGAAGAAAAATCTGCTCAGACCTCGCAGAAACCAACAGGACTGAGCTACAACCATCTCCTGTTCAGAAAGGTCTGAAGAGTTTTTCTCAACCCTTTATGACCTGCCATACAACAAAATCCGCCAGAGAATATTTTACATTTTTACCTGCTGTGGTGCCATTTTTTGGAGTATTTTTTTTGCCATACATCAATGCAACCATTATATCCTAGATTTTAATAATATTAATAGAGTTACTTGAATATTAACTGAAGATAACCAAGTCAAAACCATAATAGACCACATAAAAATAATAAAACCGTTTTTTTCTCCACAGATTTTTTTTCTAAATACAGACATTTCATAGCTTTATCTCTTCAAAAATGTGTGTGTATATATATATATATATATATATATATATATATATTAATATAAAATCTAAAACTAGTTAATATACAAGCTATTTACAGTGCAACAGTTTGGTGGAAAGCTCCTGCCTCAGGTGGAGGAGTTCAAGTATCTCGGGGTCTGAGATAAAGGGAGATCGACAGACAGATTGGGGCAGCGGTGCGGTTGTTGTATCACTCTGTTGTGGGGAAGAGGGTGCTCAGCCAAAAGGCGAAGCTCTCGATTTATCAGTCGATCTACGTCCCTACTCCTCCCAGTGGATGTCCCACTTGGAGGAGGTCCCGGGGAAGACCCAGGACATGCTGGAAGGACTCTGTCTCCTGGAAAGCCTCGAAGTCCCTCCCTAGGGGCTAGAAGAAGTGTCTGTGGAGAGGGAAGTCTGGGCGTCCCTGCTTAGACTGCTGCCTCCGCGACCCGGCCCCGGATAAGCGGGAGAAGATGAATGGATGGACACCCGCGGTATGGATTATGTTTTTTTTCTTTTTTTTGTGAAAACTTTTAAAAACAGAAAAACAAAAGATTTTTTGTGACTTTTACTGGATTTCTGAACACCCACTCGTGGAAAAAAAAACAGCTCTATGAGGCATTTTCATATTTGAGGCTCAACATGCACAAAAACATAAACTGGGTTGAAGAAAAATTGCAGGAGGTGCCTCGGACTGGTGAGTAAAAATTTTAAGTATCAGGCCGCTGCAGAAAGCAGTTTGTTAACCAAAAGGCAGGAGTGTGGTAGAATAAAAGTGTCTGCAGGTGAAGCACGGTGGAAACCTTGAATGTTAGGAGCTGCTAAAGGAGTAAGGATTAATGGTGTTCTCAATCGCACATAATTGGCCACAAATCTATTCTGCAGCACGACAATAACCCCAAACACACAGCCGAGCTTCTTTAGCACACAGAGCCCTGGGAGTATTCCAAAAAGCAAGTTTACCTAAAGTGATTTAAACTTTAAACATGCTTTCTCTGGGTACTTTTCCAAAATACTTGATAAGAGTTTGTTTAATCAAGCTCCCATTGGTGACCTAGAGGTTTTGAGCATACACGGTGCATACATCGAGAAAAACAAATATGAAATATGTTCACTGATGAAAATAAAAAATTAATAGTAACATGTTTTAGACAGAGTAAGAAAGGTGTGAAGGGGATGGACTTCCTATGACGTTCGAAACGGAATAGGTGCTGAGATTCATGGCGGCACATTAAGATTCTAACAAAATAGATAAGCACATTTTCCGCGTAAAGAGGTTGTGTAAATATTCAATTTATACAACTTGTAAAATTTGAGACATTTACCGCGCCACTCAGGATCACTTGGAGCAGTACATTGACGATTGTTTTGTACAATTCGCGATTGAACGAATAGTAACATGTTTACAGCGTATGAACAAATCATGAGCAGCACTGTCTTTTAGCACGAATAATTTTGCATCTTGTGTTATAATATTAGAAAATATATTGATTTATCTAATCGATACGTGTTTTCACATGATGAAATGACCAGAAACAGCTATAGTCACACTTACTGATGTGCCAAGCAGCGAAATGTTGAAACCTCTATCATCTCTTCAGTCCTCTGAGACAAAAAAAACTCACTCTCCATCCGTGACTCAAAGACACCACTGACTTAAAAGGCTTGAGCCGTTCCTTTGGGAAATTGGTTCTGTTCTTGTCACCTTTCCCCCTGTGTAGATGGTTACACTATTCACATATGAGGAAACCCGATTCCCAGAGCTCCCAAAACCTAATCTTGATTAGTTCATTCCTTTGAATACGTATACATTAAAGTTCCACGTTCAAGATGCTAACGTCCTTTTTGAAGAAATTGATATAAAATTAACATACTCTTTCAATTGTTTCTGTGAAACTTGCTGACAAACTTGGTGTTCGGTCGAAGCCTTCCCATGATGCTATGCTGACAGAGCTCTTTCACCCTCTGGACCACTGGGAAAACACAAGGCTATGGCAGACAAAAGGAATCAGACCTCTTTTTCTACATTCAGCATAAACACACTGATCAAATCACATTCTCAGTCAAGCTGAAAATAGAAAGCATCCATCCTGATGAGGGCAGAGGCCCAGCTGTGTGACTGAAATCAAGCTGATAACAAGTGCTTTTGTTCGTTTACAGTATACTGCAGAAAGTGAATGGTTAAGAGAAAACTACAGCAGATGCTGTGCTCTGTGTGATGCTCTGATGTGTTACATGGAAAAGAGAAGTCATTTACTAAGATGAACATCGTAATAAAAGAAAACAAAACAAACTGTGCATTTCCAGAAGATAACATATAACATACAGCACTGTGCACAAGCTTTAGGCTGTAAAAATGCTGAACACAAATAATGCTTTCAGAAATATAAGTATTGTGGATTTGTTTTTATTTTTCTTTCTTTTATTATTATTACTTTTTGTATTTTCTAAATGAAAACTAAACAAATATTTTGTGTTTTTGGTGCCTTTAAACCAACATCATTACTTATATAGCTACACTTATAGCATAAAGCCAGGAAATTGTCAGGATTATACAGGATTACCAGTGTCTATGTTATACCCTTGTATTCTGCAACTTTTTTGATTTTTTATAAACCTTTGCCATCTTGGTTTCTTTAGTTTCACATGCACCCAGCCGGCAAAGCATGAAGCAGAACTTTATAAATATGCAAAACAGAAAGTTCCTCCACAGACCGACTGTTAATTTCCTTTACTTTTCATTTAGTTAAAACATTCTTTTAACAAATAAACAAATAAATTTACTGGATTATAATACAAAAAAAGTATATATATTTTTTTCACCCAAGACTGAGACACATTTTAAAAAATGCTGAAATGCTTAATATATTTAATATTTTAATAATATTAATGCTTATTAATGTTATGGATTTATTAAAATGAGAATTAATGAGAATTTAGAATATTCCAAATAAATCCAGCGATCAATAAAACATATAATTTCCACATTTGGACAGTCTTGGAAATGTTGAAAATAGTTACGTTGGCTTGTCTTATTTATGTTGGCCACCAAGAAAAATATCATACGAGCGAGAGGGCGTCACAACATGACAAACAAGCTAACATTATTTAATATTAACTTTAATGTCAAGACTTTAACCTTTAGATTATCTCACAAACCCCAGAATCTAGACGGGGTTAAATAGGTATCTTTCACTTATAATGTCCGTAAATGGGAACAGACAATGAACATATCTTCAGCATGAAACAATCGAGAGAAATGGGGGTTTGTTTATGTTAATCATCTTAGATTTTTTTTTATAATATCACTGACAACTCCCTAGCAACCAAACTGTTTACCCAAGCAAATTTCCATCTCAGCTTAGGGAAATCAAAGGGGTTATTTTATTTCATTCAAAATGACATGGGGAACATTAATAATGTTTTTTAAACTGCACTAAACCAACATCTACGTTTGTGCATGACTGTAGCCATCTAGATTTGGAGTAAATTGTAAAAGGAATTTAATAGGTAAACCAACACTAGGAGAATAAAAATAATTGACTTATTGAGTAATTATATATTATTTTTCAACAACAAAAATGTGAATAATGAATATTTGTTTTTTGTTTACTGCGCTGCAGTAGATTATGTGTTGGTAATTTAACCATTCACTGGTTAATCGCAGACAAACACATCATTGATCTCATCCACCAATCATTCATGTCTGCTCTGTGGCTTGTTCTCTCATATTTTTAAATAAAGCTTTCGTTCTTCTTTCCTGCAACATTCGTTTCTATTATCATTCCAATGAGCTCCAAACATCCAGTGCAGCCAAAGTTCATGCAAGCTGAAAAATGATAAGCAGTATGGAATTATGGGACCCAAGCTTGAAATTACACCCTGGGCAACCTCTTATATTACGTCTATTGTTGTGTCTCAGAGAGGTCTGAACATGCCAGTAGTATTTCAGCTGGATTCTAATCTGCTTATGTCTGCACTCATACCTGGTGCTGTCCAGAGGCACTCAACCATTTACTACCATCAGTGAATTTACAGCCAGTGAATTAACACCCCAATGCTACAGTTATGGCCTGCAGTAATAGAGCTGTAAACCGTGGGGAAATTGTGAAAGCTCACAGAAAGCCTTGGCTTGCTAAAGGGTGCTAAAAGCATTCGAGTGAGCTACAGTAAAAGAAGTATAATACCTCTAATGTGTTGAAATTCAAACTGTTAGAACATCGTAATGCTAGGTTGAAGAGATTCTGATTATTTATTGACGTTTCATGATTTGTTCTTGTTCTTCGAGATTTTACTTGACACATAAACTCAATGAACTTTGTAAGGGTTTGGGCATTACGTCACGGGGCCCAGAAGTCACTGAGTCAGTTTGAAAACGCCTATTCATGCACCAGCTTCAATCTGTGTTTGACTGGCATCATTCTGAAAATTATGTTGTGCCAATGACTGCTGAAACCAATTTTCAAAGAATCTCAGGAACACTATTCTGCAAACTGACGAAATTCAAAGAAAGAAAAGCAAATTGATTGCTGCAACCAGACGAATTACAAATTGTGAAATGAGGATTTATGAATGTCCTTTCATGTCTGATAAGTTTGCTGCTAAATCACCATCAAAGAAATGTTCGCCATTTATACGTTACGTGTAATTTACTTCTAAATAAAACCCTGAGATTAAACGTGATTTAAATGGGATGTTCAGTCAACTTTTTACCGGATTTCTGGGATGGGGTCATTCATCCTCTAACTGTGTTTTACCAGCACAAACACGTGACCCTGAGTGATCACTTAATATGAAGCAAATGTAAATTTTTAGGACGTCGTGATTGCTTTAAAGTAGAGCGCATCCTGCTTTTATTTAGAAGAGTTATGTGCTCAATAATTTTTTAATGAAGCTGTTTTGTGGGCGGGCTCAAATCGCATGCAATCGCATGAAGTGAAATTTGGGATTGTTTAGGAGTAGTGTGACACAAAGAGAAACAAAGGAAACAAAGGGCACTAATTTAACATAAACAATAATGACTTTGAGAAAACAAAGTAGCCATTAAACTACTTTTAAAATGTTTTCTGAGCAGCTGAAATGACTAGCATGCCAATATTAGCATTGTTGCTAATCATATTGTTTTTAAAAATGTTATAAACATATAAAAGGTATTTTTTCCTTGACTAAAAAGTGATTTTTGCCTGAAAAGTGATATTATTTTTATTATATTAAATATTATTTATTAAATTTTGCCATTACTGATGTGTTTTAAGGCCATTTACTAATTGGAAAACTTTATTTATTTTACTTTATTTCTAACTGTGTACAGCTTGTTTTGTGCACACTGTAAAATATATGCTGCACACATTTTTTTAAAAATGGTAAACATACATTGACATGGCTAGGGGGTGAATTACATATGAATTATAATTAGCAGAAGTGTTATTTCCAACAAGATGGTGTTGTAATCAGGAACATGTAAACGCCAGGAAATTAAATTTTTGGACAAATCTCTGTCCACACAAAGCTGGTCGCCTGGAAAGTCATTTGAATCACAGTCAAATCCAATTCCTTTTAAGCTAATCGTGTAATCAATCGTTTCCTTATTAAAAGTAGCCTTTTTAGAGGTTGTTTTGCCACTAAGCTTCGAAGCAGGTGTAGCCTACTGGGAAAAGGAAATTACCGCAAAACAATTTGTCGAACATTATGTGATGAGGCTGCTGGGACGTAATCTGGGGTCATTCCGCCCCAGAGTGAGTCCAGGCAGAGTTTATCCACCTTCTTCAACCCAAAGCCACTGACAGGGAAATAAATATACGACCATCTATTCACGAGATGAGATAAGACCTTTGTCTAAGCATAGTCTGAAATTTTTATTGTGATTAAATGATTAAAAATCACAGCATGACAAGATTTTATTCAGGAAAAAATAAAAATAATCTTGAGGCCTTTTCATACAAACCAGTTACTGCTCCCAGTTTGACTTTATGCAAATGTATTGTGTTCAGAATGTGAAACGGTCACTGAATGAGTAAGAGGCTGTAATGGCTCTGGCTTCTCTCTTGTTGAGTTGCATTCAATTCTGCTGTGTGGATAATCTTGGATTTTCATAAACTCCAAAGCCAACTGATTCCACTTTCCAGTAGACCCCACCACATCCTCCAGCCACACTCCCCGCAACAGTAGACTGCTCCATCTTTGCCACCGCCATTCATTTAATCTCAGCAAGGTTTTTAAATGGCCTAAATTGCACTCTAATTAGGGCTGGTAACATTTTTTTGTCACACAGGGATGTGCTTTTAAGGCAGAAAGCAATTTCATGCCACAGCGTGATCCAACGGACCAAGGGAGGTAAAGAAGATTGGGCAAAAACTGCACTGCAGGGGTTAAACAAACAATCTGGGGCTGTAGCACTCAGGTTTTGTAAGACTTCAAGTCATCGCAAGATCAAGGGGAAGTTCTAATTGTCAAAAAATTTTAAAATGTAATGTCATAATATGTTAAAACATAATAAAACACCCACTCTCAACTAAAGAGTCATCAGGAATCCACACTTTTTCTTCATTTACGTCAGTAAAAGTTCATAATATCTGTGTCATTTACAATGTTAAACATTAATAGAAAAAAACTCAGGTCATTGTTGTTATAACAGTTTGAAAAGATTTGCTTTATTTTACACGGGGCCTCATTTAAAATCACACTTTTAAGATGTTTGAATAGAAATGTGTCTTGTTGGTGTGTCTTCAGAGGTTCCCTCAAGTGATTCAAATCCATTATTTAAAAGCTTTTTTTAAAGTGATGTAGGAAACTGCCGCCCACCGTGTGCCATCAGCTCGCAGTCTCTTGTGAGAAATAAGACCTCATTTAGCGTGTGAGCATCCATGACTTCAAAAGTCTGTGTGGTGTCCTCTTGTCTGAAGAACTGTGCTCAGATTCTTCATCAAATGAACTATTGAGGACACAGTGGACATTTTTGATTTGTGAAAGAAATGCAGTACCATCAGGCCACGGCCCCTTCACTACGGCTGGCTGGGACTGAGTGGTGGAAGAAAATGAATTGAAATGATAACGTAAACAACGGCTAGTCCGACGAGTACAGTCAATCCCAACGACAACCAATACTCAAGCTCTGATATTCCAGTAAAATTCCAGTTCATAAAGAATGACTCATGAACGACTTCCTAGAAAACAATTCATTCTCGGTATCTCATTGATCACGCGATTGCTCCCCTACCCAGAGCTGGATATAGAAAAGATCAGCTCTTCTGAGTCGCTCGACAACTTGTTCAAATAATTCACAATGCTTTCAAATGGACACAGAAACTGGATGTTAAAAAATTAATCACTCTTTCTTATGGGATGGTAATAACACATGGTATTGTAGTGACATTTCTTCTTCGAAATTGATACTAAAGATAACTTTTCACTCTACAAAGCAGGTACATTTTGAATTTTGCTGAAACAAATGACACAACCTTTATGTTTTGGAAGTATCAGAAGATTTTAGTTTGTGCTGATGATATAAAAAAGCACAGGTAAGCTAGTTAAATTCCTCTTATTATTGTATTTCACTTGCTTTTGCAAATAATCTTGTCAGGGAATTAAGAACATAATTATTTACAGATGAACAAAAAGAGCAAATAGTTTCGTTTTGTGAAGGAGAGTCACCAAAAGGAATCAAACTCCTACAACGCACCCTCTAGCAAATGCAATTTTTTTTCTTGTTTTTTCTTTCTATCTTGTGTGACATGTTTTACTTGGTATATTGAAAAAATGAGAAACATTTAGAAATAAAATATTTTTTCATTAATGCCATCTCTAATGACAAACAATAGAATCTCTTCACATTTGTGGCTGAAAATCACTTTTACTCTGGGAACAGTGAAAATGTATTTTATATTTATGAAAAATCTCTAAAAACATTATGATTCATTACAGTTAGCTTAATTTTTTATGCTTTGTTCTTGCGGTGCAATCCATTTGCTTCTTCTTTCTTTGTATTTCAACATTTTGTAGAATATTGTGCATCACATCTTTGAAAATCAGTTTGGGAAATAAACTCCTAGTGGATAAATCTGCTTTTTGCCACTCACTCCATGACTTCAGAGTACCATGAGATCATGAGCATGCCCTCTACAGGAAGTTAGGGATTCTGCACTTCATCGACTGAACAGTATTGTCATTGCTTGATATAACCTTTAAAAAAAAATGACTTTTTTGTATATTTTTTTTTTGCTAAATGAAGGGCATACTTTCATGAGTGACGATCTTTGAACCTAATATTTTTGGGTTGAAACCTTCAGCTGATCAGGAATCTTTGCCATTCCCAATGTAAGTCGCTTTGGATAAAAGCGTCTGCTAAATACATAAATGTAAATGTACTCACAGACCTGCTTCTGTGCATCTTTCAAATCCTGGCTATTCTGGAGGGATGCAAGCAGAAACCCTTGTCGGCAAATCTATGGGTGACGTCACTGACGCTCTGTCCATGTTATCCCCAGTCGAAAGTTTACACTTGTTGTAGCATCATGCATCGTTTGAACCAAACAGTAGCCAAAATGAATAAACTTGAAAAATGTGTAATGCTAGCTCTTCAATGTAAAAGGCACCAAATAAAATAAATTTAAGTTAGGGAGGCAAGAACAGGGCCACTGGCAGGTTTTTCTGATGAGTAGGGGTCCAAAGGTTTAGGTGTATGCGACAAGACTAAATTGACACAATGTGAAGGTAATCCGGTCTGCTATATTCTCACCTCCGCACATGCTCTGAATGAAGCGATGAGAGTCAGAGCTCACCTGGTCTCATGTGACAGGACACAATTGATGACAGAGTTAATCTGGCTAAGAGGCGCCGCGTATTTCACCCCTCCGAGTGAAGAATCTACAAGATGAGATAGATTCAGACAGTTAATACTCAAACACTGCCAAGCCACTGAGGGAGATTCACAATGGCAAGCTTTTCCAAATCAGCTACAGAAAAAAAGAAACAAAGAGAGAATCAGGGACATTGATGACTTCTACCCCCCAGCCCACCCCCCCCCATTCGCCGTATCAGTTTTCAAACTTATATTAAAGATTTTTAAATAACTTTTGACCCATGTGTTGAAAAACAATAAAGTTAATACAAATGAAACCAATTAATACTATTAATTTTGGCAATCACTGCCAATGTGAAAAAATTCCCTGAGCACGGATGATGAGCAAAAAAGGCATAAACATTTAACCAGACACAAGTGCTCTAAATAACCAAACTGAGGTGCAGGGTGTCAGTTAAGTGATTCTCAGAAAAACAATTCAAACAGGTGACTCTTGCCTAGAAAACATTTAAATATTTCGCTTTAAATTCATTAACAGTTAATGAACCTAAATTGGCAGTGAGTCAGCTTGGCACAGCTGGAAGTGGGTACAGAGGTCCAATGGCTTTATTAAATGAGGGCAGGGGTTGCTGTTGCTTGACTACAGAGCATGCACAGCACTTGCAAAGCCATGGTCATGCTGTGTACTGCTGACCTGAAGAGCCAGCAGAATGATGAGTGAATTCAACTGGTTTTGTAAGTGCCTTGAGCTATATGTTCATAAACAAGAAAAGACGCAGACTAATCCACACATATACCGTAATAAAGAGCTATCAGAGTCAAAAGGGAACAGTATACCAATTGAGTATTTATCTATCTCGGCTTAAAAACCGTAGAGACATGGGGGTTGGAGTATAGCTCTCATTGGAAACATTCCATTATGTCGCTGATCCCTCCACAGCAACCAAATTTGCAAATGTATATCTATATAATCCTTATAGTGACATTGGGAACATTTGTAAAGATATATGTTGGCAAACCTCCATTGCCATTGGCCATTGGATTTAAGAAAGAAACAGAGAAATGGGAACACAGTGGATAAGGTGGCTCAAAAAAGAGCCTCTTCGCAACAGTGTTTTGATTTAGAATTAATCGTGCCAAAGTTAGATTAACCTTCATAAGAAGGTAGTTCATTGTCTCTGTGGAGTAAACAAAGATGCATCTACATAAAGGAACACCTGTGGTTTATCTGGTTTCCAAAGCTTCTGTTTGTTTGTATTCCTTTGGAGAGCATCGTTTGAGCAGTGTCTGCTGTAAAAGTGTTATTTCACTGACCTGTAGGTTCTCTCTAAGATTGTCTCCATTCTTCTTCTCTCAAGTGACCTCAGAATCTTGAATTTCCTTTAACTTTTGTCTGTGTGAACCACAACCTCCCTTGGCTTTACTTAATTATTTTCTCGAGGACTGCCATGGGATGCCTTTATCTTTAATTACAATCACACACAAAGGCAGGGTGAGAGACGGGAGGTGAGGTGTAGGATGCGAGAGAGGAGCTATACATTACTTTGATCTTCCCTTTCTTCTGGGTTCCCTCCACTGCTGGAAATAAAATGCAAGTAGATAAATGAAATCACAAAGCTGTGCCTCATGTGCACATTATACACGTTAAAGTTCCGGAGGATAACCATCTATTTTTATGTGGTTTTGTAGATTGATCTGGCAGCAGTTCTGTCAGATGCTGCAACGACGTAATGGGATGTTTGTTGAACTTGCAAAAGAGAAATAGAGCATGTGATTTGTTATATTTTTTATAAATAACATGTGATATGTGTCAGGATGGCTGGTAGAAAGGAAACGGGACATTGGGAACAACTAGGTTGCTGTACAGAAGAAAACATCCCTTCAGTCTCTCATTAATTTAACAGCACGGAAGCAACGTAACGCACAATGAGATGGTGAAGGAAGCAGAGTGTATTGGTGAGTAGATATCTGGAGCAGATGGAGACATGGATGGACCTAGCTAGTAAATCAGGAGATCCAAGAAACCATGACGTGATCATGGAGAGTCAGGGGGAGTGAACCGTAGGTCTGACAACGGAATCATTTTTTAAAATTTTGTGCTATTAAATCCTTCATCTGGATAAAAGTGATAGCCCAGTGAGGGTATCTCACTGGGCTATCACTTGAATATCAAACACACTCACACACTGATCCACACCAACCTGTGCCTGCTTCTTTGCACACTTTTTATTACCTGCTGTTTTGCACAATATCACACTTATGTAGCATATCATGTTTACTATTTTTGTATTCATTTATCATGTTTATCTTGTATATATGTAAGCATTGTCTGTTAATGTATGTTATATGTATACAGCACCGTGGTTCTGGAGGAACACTGTTTCATTTCACTGTTTACTTAACTGTATATGGTAGAAATGACAATAAAAGCCTACTACTACTACTACTACTACTACTACTGTCACCAGTATTTTTTAATTGGCCGCCAGAGTTTTACACATTTCTATGGCATATTCCTGGCAAAGTGCGAAATGCGACATTCAAACCAAGAGTTTTTTGCAAAGACATTACAAAACGTCTAGGCAATCGATTTCTACGCTTAAGTAAATGCTAAATTTCATTGCAGTCAATTGTAATCACTTAAAAAAATGACTTTTAATAAGTAAAAAAAAAAATTACATAGTTAAAATGCAACTATACTGAAGAAAACTATACTCTGTATCCCTTAAAGGGAACAGAGCTCAGTGTTGGATTCAGTCTCTCACAAAGTCAACAGCGGGAGGTAGAGGCAGGAGAGGGTAGCGGCAGGTGAGTAGATATCTGCTGTGTTCCTCAGGAGCAGATGGAGACATGGATGAAGCCAGAACCAACACAGCTATTAGATCAGGAGATCCAAGAAAGCAGGATCGTGGAGAGTCAAGGGGAGTAAACCGTAGTTCTAACAAACTGAAGAGGTGCATGGATGAGCCTTTTGACTGTGGGAGATGAACTGGAAGTGCGCTCTGGTTGGTTTGATGATTCTTCAGGGTGATTACCTGCAGAGTGAGATTTGTTGTTGGTTGTGTCTTGGCAAAGTCTGAAATGCCAACATTCTAAATCAGTTTTTGAATAGACACAAAGAAAGGCCCAAGTCATATATTAATATGATTAAATAAACGCAATGTATAACTTTAACTTTATTTAACCAGCAAAAACCATGAATAATGCAGTTTGATCATGGGGCGCTGGCATGCTGGGGTTTAATGTGATTTTGATGTTTTGGTGTGGTTTATTTTGTGTTGGTTTGTTAGCATCTCTCTGTGAGTGTATGGCTCTTGCCTTGATGCTCTGGTATCCTCTAATATCTGGCATTTCAGTCTCGCTGCTTGATATGAAGCTCCCAACTGTTCCCTCGGCTCAGTGTGTTTACAGATTTGTGTGCGTGCACGTGTGTGTGTGTGCCTAACTGCCTGCTAAAGAAATACTGAAGCGGATTTGACCATATGTGCATGTTTGCACGTCTGGGTGTTATGTGTCTGTTGTGCTGTCTGTAGTAACATGATGTGTATGTAACTCATCGGAAGCGTCAGACAATAACAGCTGGTCCGCAGATGACCACAGATGGACAGAGAGCATGCACATCCCCCAAACACACGTGTTGGACCGTTTCCCTGGTGATTAACAGGCAGGTGCAGCCTCTGTCAGATTGAAACTTTTGCTGTGGAAATGCAGCAGAATTCTTTTTTTTTTATCAATTTTCTGCCCGACACCGGTGGTCCTTTACAGGAGAGTTGTTCCTCCCACTAAAGGACTGGTGTAAAGTGGATTATCTGGGCCCTGCATTTGGACACAAGTGTACCAAAGCACATCAGAACTTTCAAGGAACACACACTTATATAAAGTCTGAAAAAAGGAGGCATTCAGTTAATTTCAACCTGGCCACTAGGGGCAGATGCCCACCTTTTGAACACTAGATCTTTCAGAGAGCAAGTAAGGCTAGTTATGACTGAATACCACTTTGACCACATGGTAGAGTAGAGCTTTGCACATTGAATGCATTTTGAGTTTTTTTTTTTTCGATCCAACGTGAATCGGAGATTCTTTAATTTGCAACATATGATAAACTTTACTTAAAGTTTCTACATTTGGTGGCACACTTAATGATTAGCTGCTACAGTCTGGCTTTAAGCACATTTAAGTGACACCAACATTATGATTTTTTTTTTTGTTACAGTACAAAGTGAATGAAAGCTACAAGCAGCCTTTCCTTTTGAGTTTTTTCATGTGTTGTTGTCAAGAGCTAATTTCTTCCAGCTATAAAAGTACTGAAAAAACAATTCGTAAAGCCATCTGGTGGCGCTATAATCCCCCAAGCATATTAATCTGTTCAGAATCACAGCCTCTTAATGCTACATTTTTTCATGTACACTGGATGAAGTACAGCCATATATATGGCAATTCATACAGCCAGCAGGTGGCGCTATAAATGCAGAATATCAATTTGTTCAGAATGTAAGGTTCATCATTCCATCATTTGCCATCATTGAATGAAGTATGGGGGGGGGGCAGCCACAAATACAAATCCCTATACATTTGAGAAGGGTTAAATTCACGATGGCGCCAAAGTAAACCGATGTGATAACGTTTTTGATAACCCTTGTCCCTAATGCCTCAAGATCAATTGGGCAATTTCTCTGGTAGTTAAAGTGCAAAGCGAAATTTTTTCGCATTTATAACCCAACCAGGGGATCAAAACAGCTGAAAAATAAAAAATGTCAGGCTGTTTCTGTGAAAATTGAAAGTAATATTTGGGAGATATACCCTCAAAAACATACATTTGCGAATGGTCAAACTCGTAGTGGTGTCACAGCATAACCGTGTGGTGACCATTTTTGAAAACTTTTAGTCCCTAATCCCTTAGAAGTAACCCGACCAACTGTCAGCTTGATTCTGTAATTCCCCATGGAGCTTATTTGGTTAAAGTGTGAAAATAGAAATCTACTCATCAACGAGTGTACAAAATGTGGTGAGGTTTTGTGAGGTTTTTTTCAAGGGGGCGCTGTAGAGCTATTTTCCATGGTTCAGTCACCTACGCTGGTGTGCTTGGGCCCAAATTGTGTTTGCATGCAATGTGAATGAGCTATTCAACATTTTCTCTATAAAACCTGCTCCATTTACTGACAAGAAGCATTTTATTTGTGCACCTTCTGACTTTGAACGTTTCCTGGAATGCAAAGGAATGTTGGATTAATGAAGAGACAAACCTTCAGCAAAAATCACCAAACAATAAATTCCATTTGCTTACAATTTCACCACGAGTTGATGGTCTTGTTGCCCATTCCTGCCTTGTGCAGGTCTACAGTTTTGTCCCTGGCAGCCTTGGACCACTTTTTGTCCCAAACCACACTCCACTCCAGGAGGTGGTGGCAATGCACCTACAAGCTAAACTCCATAAATGAGTAGCTCCTAAAAATGGCTTTTATTGAAGGCATGAAAAATACATTTAAACTATATTCATGACACAAAAACTCAGGCAGGAAAACACAACACTGAAACTCTTATGAAATTGAAACAAAACAAAGGAAAAGTAATTCTGTTTGATCAGTGGATTAACAGCGGCGTATTGACTTGTTACTAGTGTTTTCAACTGCGTTTGTCTGATAGCATTTTATCTGTTCTTCACGACTCTGTAAATGAAAAAGTAAATGTGGCTGCATGCTTTGACAACAATTAACCAGGATCATTTCTAAAGCTGTAATACATCTGTGGAGATGAAAAGGAATTCGGTGAACCTCATTGCCATGGTTAATCAGGTGAAAGCAATCTCACACATGCACTCGCCAGATTAAGAGACGACTGTAAATATTTAATACTTTAAAAGCGATTGTGTATTGGATGCAGTGGGAAAAAGCAGTATGACACAATCAAGATAGTACTAATAAACATCGGAACGCTTGCCTGTATGGAAATGTTTTCAATATAGTTTTAAAAACAGTTATATGTTTAATATATTTAACAACTCAGGAAATGTGAATATTGTGAACAAGTTTTATATTTAAGACACCTGCTGCCTCACTTTAATCAGGTAATTTACTCAAAACACCTGCAAATGCCTTTAAATGGTCTCTCAACTTAGTTCTCTAGGCTATACAAGCTTGGGATAGACTAAACAGTTCCCCAAAAGACGACCACTGACACCTTACACAAGGAGGGAAAGACATAAAAGGTTTTTGAAAAAAAGGCTGCAAGTTGGAATTTGGGATATTTATGAACTTTTTCATGATCTGTAATGAGAACAGAGAGCAGGTGGAGGAACACCTGGAAAGTTGAAGGTCAGCTCTAGAAACAAGAGGAATGAAAGTCAGTCGCAGTAAGACAGAATACATGTGTTTGAATAAGAGAGAGGGAAGTAGAACAGTGAGGTTACAGGGGGCTGAGGTCAATAAGGTGCAGGAGTTTAGGTATTTGGGTTCCAGTGTGACGGGGAGTGTGGAAAAGAGGTGAAGAGACAAGTGCAGGCAGGTTGGAGTGGATGGAGAAAAGTGTCAGGGGTGTTGTGTGACAGAAGAGTGTCAGCAAGAATCAAAGGAAAGGTGTACAGAACAGTAGTGAGACCAGCTATGATGTATGGGTTAGAGACTGTGGCAGTAAAGAAGAGACAAGAGGCAGAGCTGGAAGTAGCAGAGATGAGGATGTTGAGGTTCAGTTTAGGAGTGACGAGGATGGACAAGATTAGGAACGAGCACATCAGAGGGACAGCTCAGGTTGGTTGTTTTGGAGACAAAGTCAGAGAGGCCAGATTGAGATGGTTTGGACATGTGCAGAGGAGGGATAGTGGTTATATTGGAAGAAGGATGCTGGAGATGCAGATGCCAGGCAAGAGGTCAAGAGGAAGACCAAAGATGAGATATATGGATGTGCTGAAAGAGGACATGAAGGTAGTTGGTGCAAGAGTAGAGGATACTGAGAACAGAGTTAGGTGGAAACAGATGATTCACTCTGGCGACCCCTAAACTGGGAACAGCTGAAAGTAAATGAAGAAGAATTAACTTTATCATGATATTCTGATTCTATGACCATCACCTGTATACACTATACTGTACAGATGTGGTGTCAATACTCAACATCTCATTACATGACGGTTTCTTTCGTCTGCTGAATGAAGGAAGCATCATTGAAGTGAGAAATTCTGAGTTATATTTACATCAAATCTCCTATTTTCAAGTTTCATGACGGCTGTAGAAACACACTGTTGACCGTTCCACATAAAGCTAACAGGGTCGAACTTTCGAATCGATGTCATTTGATTTGTGCAAGGTGCTTTCCTGGACTATAGATTAATGTTGGTAAATGCATATACGTAATTTATACTGTAGTCTTTTGAATGCTGTTACTTCCCCTTTCCTTTTATATCTCTCCATCTGTTCTGCCGTAACTTACCGGATTCATTATTTAGATTGAATCTCTGGTCAGCCAGTTCCCATGGCAAGCATTCAACTCAGCATGGTGCTATAGCTGCCATTGCTTCGTCCACGTGTTGGAATGAGAGACTTCTGGCAACGACGTTTGAGAATCAAGCACTTATTGTACATAAGGTACTGTTTAACATGAATATGCAAATTGCTAAATATGCAAATACCTTGGATAAAAGCGTCTGCTAAATACATAAACGTAAATGTAATGATTGAAAATCTGGATCAGGAGAAGCCAAACTCTAGTTCCAAGGTGAGGTTAAGAAAGAGGGTCTTGTCATGCCAAGAATGAACACAGCAACAAGACACAAGGTACTGCCAAACTGCATCAAGAAACACTTTATTAGGTACACCTTACCATTACCAGGTACTGCCTTAATTCTTCATGGATTCCCAGTCGCTGCAGATTTGTCAGCTGCACATCCATGATGCAAATCTCCCATTCCACCACATCTTAAAGGTGCTCCACTGGATTGAGAACTGGTTAGTTTAAATTTGAGTGCAGGGAACCAGTGTGACGTGGAGGATTATCCTACAGTGTAGCATTGGGTACACTCTGGTGATAAAAGGATGGAGATGGTAAGCAGCAATACTCCAGGAGGCTGTGGCAGTGACAAGATGCTCAATTGGTACTAACGGACCCAAAGTGTTCCAAGAACACAGCCCGCATACCATTACACTGCCACCACCAGCCTGAACAATTGATGCAAGCCAGGATGGATCAATGCTTTCATGTTGTTGACGCCAAATTCTGTCCCTAGCATCCAAATATCGCAGCAGAAGTCAAGATGCACCAGACCAGGCAAAGTTTTTCCAATCTTCTATTTGTACAAATTGTAGCCTCAGTTTATCTTCAGAGATACTCTTCTGCAGACCTCGACTGTAACAAGTTACTCTTGCCTTTCTATCGGCTCTGACCATTGTCCTCTGGGCATTGGCATCAACAAGGCATTTGCACCCTCAGAACTGTCACCCAATGATATTTCCTCTTTTTCTAATCATTGTTGTGCATTGAAATCCCAGTAGATCAACAACTTCTGAAATACTCATCTGGCACCAACAACAATGCCACATTCAAAGTCACTTAAATCATTCTGATGCTTAGTTTGAACTGCAGCAGATCATCTTGAACGTGTCTCTATGCCTAAATGCATTGGTTGCTGCTATTTGATTGGCTGACTAGAAACGTGAGTTAACGAGCAGTTGATAGGTGTACCTAATAAAGTGGCCGGTGACTGTTTCTTCTATATCTCAAAGCTTTGTTCAACTGATTTGAGAGTCCTCGACTGAATCAAGCAGAAGGAGAAGACTCAAAAATGTACTGGAACGCCTGGGAGACGGGTGGTACTTTTTTGGTGAAACAAGAGTCCAGTTGCCAATTTCTTCAACAAAGTTTTCCCATGATTCCATCTCCCCGAACAACCCCAACGGCCATCAATCACGCTCAATCTTTTCATCCCCTCTCTCGATCTGATGAATATTTATGAGAGTGCCGACGTCACCGCAGCTCTTCTCGGCGCCTGTAAAGCGGCATGTGAGGAAGGGAGGATGCAGGGAGCGCGCGAGAAGAACACACGACGCTACCAAGCAAAGCCACGCATGACAGCATCCTTTTCACTTGCGTTCTTAGCATCGGGGCTGTGCATTGCATCATCTTTGCTTTTTAAAACAGTGTCTTCTCTCGACGCGCGCGCGGGGTGCATCCTTGCCTGAACAGATCCACTGGAGTCGCGCTCGCGGAGGATGCTGCACACGGAAGATCGCTGTTATTTGACGAACACTGACATCTCAAACGAGCTATCCGAACCGGATTTTTCCTCCTTCCTTTCATCATCTCCGCAGGCTGCTCCGACACGTCTCTAAACGCTTGGAATGGGGGTCAACCGGAGAACCCGAGGCGCTGGGATCTGATCGCGAGGTCTGCTCTACTTCTGTATAGTTGCATTATCAACAGAAGCATCGTCCCCTCGAGCACGCGCTTGGATCAGCTGTTCTGCTCGGGAAAGTCTCGCGTGGTGCTGAAAGGAACAGCTCCCGACACACACTTGCGCAGCGGTTCTTATGGAGCGACCCTAGCGCCGCGCACAGTGTGGTTCCCGGGCTTTCATGGCTGTGGCACGCAAGATCAAAACTCTGCTGACGGTCAACATTCTTGTGTTCGTCGGGATCATCTTGTTCTCGGTCTACTGCCGGATCCAGGAGCGCTCGGAAGAGCTGGTGCAGGTCGGGAGGCTGGCGGAGCAGAGGCTGCGAGGCAGGAATGCCAAAGTTACCAACTCCATGGACAGGCAGTCCATTCTCAAGAGGCTCGAGCGCCTGGAGGACGTGGTGTACAACCAGTTAAACGGTAAACGTTTTATTTTTGAGATTTATTATGGGTTGGACTGGAGAAGAGCTTAAATTCAGATCAGAAATAAGCAATGCAGTGATACAGTCAAATGTGAAGGTTCTTATAATTGCAGTCTGCAGGGCAAAACCTATAACGAAAGCATCCCAATGTATAAAATACATTTAATGTCACTTCTGAGATCACTCAGGACAAAACTGGACTTTGTAGTTCATGGAGTTGCAAGGTTGAATGAATCAGTGGGGCATTTAAAACAGTTCTGTTTTATTTGATGTTTTGTGTGTATAGACAACGGATGAGCATTAAATGTCCTGCTGCAATTTAGCACCTATACTAAACACGCTTCTCAAACCTGGAAATCTGTTGCTATTTATTTTATAGATTTTTGTCAAAATGTTTTGTGGTCATATCAATTATGACAAAATATGCAGTCTGACCACATCTGTTTGCATGGATCTACCTAACTCCAGTATTTCCGCTCTGCACGTTGAACAATTCTAGACCCTTTTGTTTTCAAAGCCAGCACTTTTTTGTTGTTATTTGTTAAATGTATTCATTAACTCAAAAACTAAATTTGACACTGCTGATTAGAATCCATAGTCAATGAACGTTTACGGTTGATTAACTAGTTTCGGGAGGAGCAATCAGAGCTTGTTACATCAGCATCATTTAAGCTCATGACCACTATACACAAAAACCTGTGATGTTGTTAAATCTCACTTTCCACCACACACTGGGAGGAGGATTTCGGTTCTGGATCTCTATCCGTTCCCGTACCCATTATTCGGACACTTCGCCTTAAATGCTCTATATACCCGTCAAATATTTTTCCTTTTGCTACGCTCTCAGAAACATATTTTTGGAAAACATTTGCATCCAATTGAATTATGCCCCCCCCCCCCATAAAAAAATTAATAACAATAAAATAAAATGAAAACCCTCTTTTCCTACAGAACCGTTTTGATAAACAATTTCTTGTATTCAATTATTTTGTTTAATTATGTACACAAAAATTATATGAAGCTTTTTCTCTGTCAAATTTGCTCATTTTGTTAATTGAACAAACATGATTATTTTTTGAATATTAATGATATTAATAATTACACTTAGAAGTCTCTTGAACTGGTTCATGTGCCCATCACACCAGATGTTTTGAATTAATTGACTGTTTAATTGATTTCAAATATAATGTGTAGGTTTCAAAAAGATTATTATCTTTGATATTTTTTGTGTTCAAACATCACAAAAGTTATTATGCGTAACTTGCAAGATAAATAAAATGTGGGAAAAACAAGATAGTCCTTTAGTTTCATTTAACAGACCCAAAATCGGTACCATCGGTGCCATCTAGTGGTGAAATGAAGTGATAACGATTGGAAGTACAATACCTGTGATATGGCAAGGTGTGGCGCATAAGGAGTTTGCTGTTCAAATCATTTAAGCCTTTAATATTTTGTGGTTTGAAATAAACAGTGAATAAACTCTGAATAGATGTATTTGCTAAAAAAAACCTTTACATATTATTTTTCACACTCCCTAAAGACATCGAGCACCAGCACAACCTGTAAAAATAGATATACATTTTGCCTCCTCTGCTCTTTTATTTAAATGCTTGTATCTGCCAGCCGCATCCCCCTTCTGAATCATCTCGCAGCTTGATTTTCTTCCAGTGATGTGGTCATAATATTTGAGTCATTCACCAAACATCTGTAAAAGCGGTTTCCTTTTCTGATTGCATCTGCTGGGACCTATTGTTATTCTATAAGACCAGCGGCGTTTGTGTATGAAGGGGGTCACTCTGTCAGTCTGAATCATCCAAACTGAATTTGAAAGGAAGCCAAGAGGCACAAAAACCTTCTAATGTGCCATATACTTATCGAGAAGGCTTTTATTCTGCACAAGTGCCTCCACATATTTCCCCTGGAGGTTTTCCACTTGGTAGTATTCGCCAGTCTGTCCTAATCTCCTTGATGTTAGGGCTGTTATGCATTTCGATAGACATTTATCTGATATGCATAAAATGATGTGATGGTGCCGGGCTTCGGCTGATATATAGTCACTGACAAAAGTCTTGTATCTTATCTATCACTTTTAATTAATCAATTGGTGTTACAAAAAGTTCATATGAAGATTTAAATCCCTCCCAAATTATGTTTAAAGCACTAAAATAAATTTGTTTATCATAAAGCCTACACCGAAATTAGACAATATTACTCCAAATGCAAAAATATGTCACAGTAATGGTGCAGTGAGATCCAAATATAATATCTTGTATAACTTCCATGAGCTTGAGGGACTGCATCCATGCAGTTTGGCAAGGATTCATCCAATTTAATAGCCATTGGAAATAAGAGAGAAAGCAGTCTTGTATGCCTCCCAGAGTTCATTTTGTGCTTTTATGGTTCATGCACTCATGTGGAGATGGAAGTATGCCATTCTGGTCCAGAATTTGGCCTCTTATATGGTTGGATTATTTGGTATTTTAGACTAATGATGTTGCCTTCTACCCTGCAGATCTCCCGCATACCCCCAAATGGAACGCAACCCCACAGCATTATTTTTCAGACACAAAACTTCACTGTTCTCTGGTTGAATATCAGAACCGTGGAGGCTCCAGTAGGTCTCCTGTAATATTTGTGGTGACTGTTGTGTAATTCGGCAGAAGATTCTTCAGAAAAATCCAACTTCTGCCACTTTTCCTGCACCCGTCCTAATAGCAGGCCTTGGGCCTTGGCAAATGCCTCATGGTTTTCAATTTGTTTAGTGCTGGCTTCTGGGCGTTGATTCAAACAGGGGGGGGTCATTTTGAGACTAACTCTTTTGGTCGACACAGGGTCTTCATGTTACCACGTCTCATGGAACTCTGTTGCAGTGGAAATGTTTACTTGGCACTGAGACACATTGAAGGTAATCATGAATAATCAACACTTTAGTCCCAGGGTGAATCTCGGGCATGTGTGTGGAGAGGTCTAGTTACAGGTGATGTGAAGGTCTTTTATACACACCTGATCCCTCATTGATCCATTATGAGTCACAAGAGACCTAATGGGTTTGCACTGAAACATTTTTACAGATAAAAATGAGCAGATAAAAATGAGAAGTAAAAGTCTTGATTGGTAATATGTTTCAGAGGCACTTCAGGTTAATTTGTACACAAATGACAAGCCTTTGTTACAAGAGTAATGCATTGTTTGTTTTTGATGACGGTGAAGCACCTTTATCTTGGTCACAAATTGGAGACATTGATGAGTAATTTCTTATAAAGCATGTTGACAAATACAAACGTCGGATTTACAAGGACAGATGTGCCATCATTTACTCTCAACTCCCCAAATTCATTAAAAGAGAATCATGGTACACAGCATGATCTTGCCTTTTTCAAGGGTTCCCCTGGTGGGTCTGGCAAAATTACAACGAAAGCTGACAGCCTGAACCAGCATGTGTTGCAAGGAAGTGTGATCTGAATGAAAAGTAAGTTTGCTCCAGGATATCACTCCCACTTTTTATGCATCTTACCTCTCCAACACATCCACCTGCGCATAGACATACAACTGGTGGGGAATGGGTGGATGACCGTCGTCAACAGCTACCCTCCAGATATGGACGGTTGGATGGGTGTGTAGATGGATGGATGGATGATTGGGTGGGGATGGATGGGAGGTTGGACATGGGTGGGGGCTGCTGGTCGGGGTATGGCCTGGTGTGGTCTCCCTCCCTATCCCCTTCTGGTCTCTTGGCTGCCCTCCTCTGCCCAGTGGATCCGCGGTGGCCCAAGGTGCCGGTGCAAAATAAATAAAACAAAACAAGCGAAATAAATAAAACAATCACATGTATTTTGACTGCAAAATAAAGTCTGGCTGAATCAGAGCAGCTCCAAAAGGTAACAAAATGTACAATATTTCAACCTGAGCGTCAAATTTCCCAACACTTGGTAAATGAAATACACAATGTTTCAGTCGGAACATAATATTTAACATAAGAAGACTCATCTCTAAATATCGGCCCAGACTCAGGGAGTCTGTTGGACAAAGCAATAAACACATGCTTATCTGTAAGTTTGAAAATGACGAGTGGTTTGGCAAGGATCCATATAATTTATTGATGAAGTCATGTAGAGAAAATAAAGCAGTCTTGCATACCTCCCAGAGTTCATCAATAATAATTGGTTTTGTGGTCCATGCTTCCCCTTTCATCTTACCCCGGACATGCTCAATGATGCTCATTTCTGGTGACTGGGCGGGCCAATCCCGGAGCATCTCGATCTTCTTCTACTTGAGGAACGTTGATGTGGAGATTTATGCATTTGCAGTGCTGGCAGTGTTCCTCAATGATGACCTACAGAGTTTACAAGTCGTCGACCTTCCCTTCCAGAAAACAGTCCACAAATGATATTATTATAGAGAGTTAGCATAAAAAATGGTCACAGAATACAAATACTTAGAAAATACAGTTTTCTAGAGGAAATCAATCCTTCAGTCAAGAGAACACCACAGCGCCTCTAGTGGTGATTAACAAATGTGTTGTCTGTGTTTGATGAAAAGTGCTTACCAAACCTATTAAGGGCTGGCTGCAACTTGAATGAGAAAAAATATATATATATATATAGCCTTCTCCTAATGTATAAAATGGTTTATATATTACAATGATTTGTAATTAAAGCCTATTGCCACGTAAACATTCAAAAATAGTGCATTTACAGGTTAAGAAATGCGGGAATAATACTCATTTATGGATAGAGCCTGTGTATTCTCTGACAGGGTGAAATACTAGATTACTGAAAAGCCAATATTGAGTGCTGGTGAAACTGCAGACCTATGATAACATGGAATTAGCCTCTCGATTAGGCAGCAGATCTACCGAGAGCATTACTGCTAAAGTGTGTGTAATTTCTACAGCTGTACTTGGGTTAAACTCCACAAACACAGATGCTGGGAACTGATCGAATGTAACCCAAAGAAAAAGAGAGAACTGGAATATCAGTCAAAAACAGGTTTTAAATACAAAGCAGATGCAAAAAAATAAACTTATAATTATTTAATTTTTTTTTTTAAACCCAGTAACATGCTCTTGAAATGCCACTGAATGGCTGCATCACTTCGAGAGGGTTCAGTGTGATATATTGCAGTGTGTTTGGCCAGTATAGAGGTATTGCAGTGACATCACATCCCCACGGGGACACCACCGTTTACTGAGACCGAGTAGTGGCAAAACAAGGGTTAAAAAGGCTAGGTTTAATATGAAAAAGAAAAGAACCACAAGTTTTTGATGATTGCATGCCCGTGCTAAAATATTGGACAACAGTGTTTCCCTATGACTTACTAGACAACCATGGAGACAGAGATTTGGCCAAAAGTTGACACTTATATGTTCCTGATTTCAAATTAATCTGATTGGTTAGTGGAAGGGGAAAAATCAACGATGTAGGTTTTTTTTGAACTGCTCTCAAAACATATTTAAGGTTCCAAAAACATCCATGAAAAACTGGAAACACAACTACTTTTAAAATTCATAATATGTCTACTCTGCAATTTAAAAACAAGTTTAAGAGCCAAATCATCTGTCGATTGAAGTCACCTCTACTTTTATTAAGACTGCACTCACAGCCACAGTGTGTCTATAAAAAGCAGAGCAGCCTCACTGTAAATATTACACTTATTTACATAGGTGACAGGAAATCGCTGGTTCCTTATTCCAAACCCAGGTTTTTATCATTTAGGTTACAAGTTAAGTGGATATTTCATTACAGCGCTTTATGGTCACTCAGATTTTAGAGTCCAATGCATCCACTGAAAACTGCCCAGTGCTGCCACTGATGTCCCTCAACCAGATTTTCCTCATGAATATTTATTCTGCGCCAGCATCAGTTATTACATGCATTTATGCATTCACAAAAAAGGGGCTTCTCCAATCCTTGAACCCCAAAAAGGATGAAGTTGTGCATTTTCTTCAAATCTTAATAAATATTTGATGGCACTCTTGATCAAGCTCAGCAAAGCTGAATGCTGTCAGAGCACTTTTCCAGAAAGTAGGTGAAGGATAGATGGCTGAGAGAGCAGACTAAACTGGAAAGGTTTAGTCTGTGGACGAAGTGGTTTTCAGCTGTTTGGATAAACTATTCATGTTTTTAAAGTACACGTCCATTCCCATTTAGTGAGAAGAGGATTCAGTGTTTACACATTCATTTAATGCTAAAAATAGCAGCGTTTCTCGGGACTGAAAACATTGGGGGCCCAGACCCTTGGGAAAGCCTAGAATCCTACCCAGCAATGAAAGCTTGATCCTCTTGCCAATATCGTCGGATACAATGAAATTCCACATTATTCAGTAGTAGTGTGACCACCCATGTAGTGCTTTATTCATGTGTTGCTTTGTATGTTAAAATATTATTTCAAGTGATGAGTAACTAGTTTTGATATGTTAATGTTTGTCTTCTCAAAGAGTTAAAGTATACTTACAGTCCCTGACAACCTTTTTGAAGTGCAGCTGAAATATATTACTTTTTTATTAAAAAAAAAAAAAAAGATTTTTGTAATAATGTTTCAGTGCAGAGTCCATTTTTCATCAATTGAGTCCATTTTTGCGAAAATGTGTTATCACCTTGTCACCTGAGCCTCACCTGTGACTATAAAGGATCTATTGGGGATCAGGTAGATTTTCACATAAACTGCACCCCAACCTCTGCAAACATACCTAAGATTCACCCTGAGACTACAGTGTTGATTATCAAGAGGCTGAAGATCTGGCTGGTGTGTCAGAAACCTTCAATGTGTCCTTCAGCGTCAAGTTCAGAGGCTAAAAAAAAGATTTGAAGAGACCCCACAAGACAACAGCTTGAAACGACCGTTTGATGGCTCAAAAATCCAAGACCCATTTCCACTGCAGTAGAGTTCCACGAAACTTGGTCACCTGAATGCCCAAACAGTTTGTCAGATTTGAAACGACCTCCATGGTTGAATCTGTGGCCAGAATCCAGCCCTAAACAAAAGACATTTGAAAACTGTGTAGCATTTGCCAAAGCACACAGCCTGCATAGGATGGGTGCTGGAAAAGGTAGATTTTTCGGAAGAATCTTCTGCTGAATTACATAACAGTCACTGCAAATATTGCAGGAGACCTACTGGAACCTCCAAAGGTGTGGGGTTGCATCCAATATGGGGGTGTGCGATAGATCTGGAGGGTGGAATGCAGCATCAATAGTCTAAAATACCAAGAAATCTTAGCTACCTCTTATAATCCCAACCATAATGCTGCAGTAGGATTGTGCTCCTCTGCATACTTACATCTCCATATCAAAATTCCTCAAGGTGAAGAAGATCAAGATGCTCCAGGATTGCCCAGCCCAGTTACCCAGACATGAACATCATAGAGCATGTCTGGTGTAAGATAAAGAGAAAACCAAAGAATATTGATGAACTCTGGGGTGCATACAAGGCTGCTTTTTTGCTTTTCTTGATTACTTCATTATTCAATTGGATGAATCCTTGCCAAACTACATGAATGCAGTACCATAAGCTCATGGAAGTCATACAAAATATTAAAGTTGGATCTCACCGCACCATAACTGTGACATTTTTTTTATTTGCAATAAATTTCTCTGCAGGCGATAAAACTTTTGTCTTACCAAAATTTGAAAATTTCTGTCTAGAACAAATCATAAGTCTTTTTTTCAGTGAAACCAATTTCAGTGCAACATAAGTTGGGAAGGTTTCGGCTTTTCATGTAAGCTATTTATATTAAAAGTCAGGTGTTTCTATAAAATAGATTAGCAACAAGACTTTTGTCAGAACTCTAAAATGTAAACCGTGTACTGTAACAAAGCACTGGCCAATAATGAGAAACACATGCACGTCAATGTTTTTTTATTTTTTATTTATATCAATAGTGTTATTAGGTGCAGGACAAGGTGAGCACATCATGACAGAATTTCATTCTGACCAATCTTTTCCTCCACATTACTGTGATGTGTGGTTGCTCTCTGCCATAGACAGCTGGCTCTTAGGGATTAGTGTCAAAATGCCTGACTGCTGTGTAATAGAATTCTCTGAAAGCAGCCAACAAAGGCGGCCTTTGAGACAATGGCAAAAACAATGACTGTGAAAGAGACACAAACATCAGACGGCTACAGAAATACATTACTGTTTCAGCTGGAGCTAGCAAAAGGAACCTCACGATCCAAGAACTCAGACAAGACAAGTCAGCACTGAGGGAGGTCATGACTGGAAGGACGAAACGTACAGCTCTGGAATAATTTATACATATCTACTGGGATCGTGCCAGTTTTTGCTCTGTATCAGCTTTTTAGGGTTGAAGGGGGAATTGGGTTTAATGCCGCACCAACTGGTGTTTGTCAATTCCATTCCAAAACTCAATCTCTACGTTCTATTGCCAAGCACGGCTCCTCCACAGAGCAGAGCAAGTGACAAGTTAAGAGCAGACCACACAAGTCACAAAAAACTTTTGTGTATTTTTCATAGCCTTTCAGAGATTTGGGTCCACAAAGACATTAAATGGTTAACGGATGGAATGTGTTTTAATGCGGATTCTGCACAGAATATTCTTTAGAGGTGCAGCATTACACAGTAAAATACATTTTATTCAGGGGGGTACCAAAATGAGGTATTGATGAGAATTTTTTTGTATTTTCTTAGCAAGTTGATTGAATGAATGACTTTAGCAAAGCGTGCAGAAACTCAAGGTAAATACATGTAAAAGACAGAGTTTAGAAATTCACACACCTATAAAACTTTCAATATAAATATAGCTTTCCTTGTTGCTTAGTCAGCAAAACATTGCAGTAGCGATGCAAAGGTCCTGGGTTCAAACGTCAGGGAAAGAGAAAAAATAATAAACACTGTCTTAATTTAGCGAAATGTTGATGCTTTTGATAAAAGTAGCTGGCAACTTAATAAATCCAAAATGTACATGTAAAAATGATATATGCGCTATTTTCATTACATGCGTTTATTTAAAAACACAAACAACTTCACAATTTGTGTTTTAGCCCATCCCGGGTCTGTTCCTGTTCTTTAAAAAGAAGCCATCGTAACAGAATGAAACATTGACTTTTTACTTAACTTTTTAAAAAATGTCATAAAAAAATTGGAAGAATGCAGTCAAAGTGGTCATTTATGGATTTATGGCAGTCTTGGGGTAAATTATAATGTCTACAATTGTTTCTCAACTTTCAACATTTCATTCAAATCCAATCGGACACGTCGTAAAAATATGTGGATAAAAAGCTAATTGTGGCACTGATTGGTTGAGACTTCTGTCAAACTGTTTAGAAGTGTTATTGAAATTTTTATCATAACCCAATACGTAAGACTCTGGAAGCAAGGTTTAAGATTTAACAGAAAATGTGGTTTTATTTAGCTTCAACGCTGAAGATGCTAAAGGCTAAAAACCATGCTGCTTTGAGGAAAAAGAGAGACAAAGCAAAACCAGAGAGGGGGAATGGCGACCCTGAGAGAACCAGATTTCTTTATCTCAAGATCTGTAGAGCAAAAAGTACAGCTGCCTTATTGAAGCAACGTGTAACTTCCTGGTATGATAAAACAACCTGTTCTATCCTAAACAGTAAGATTTTTTTTTCTGTTATAGAAGTAACTAATATAGACAGATTTGTTTACATTCACAATGAAAGCTGCATAATTTTATAAATATTTGTTTGCATTTCATGACTGAAAAGTGTCTTGTCTAATGCTTGAAGTGTACAACAAGAAGTGGGAGTACTCTTTTTCACGGAGGTCGGATCACAAAAAGCGGAGATTCCTGCATGGCTCAGTTAAATAGGTCCTACTCTTTCATAATGAGATTTAAAAGAAAAAAAATATTAAAATTTGTATTTAAATACACATAATCATATATTGACTATATACAGACATTTACAACAGCCACATATAACATATATAAGTGCAAACCTGCCCTCTCAAATTTATCATTGTTTTTTTTTATTTCATTTTAGATTTGTACTCATTTTTTGTTATATTATTTGCTTTTTACTGCACTCTTCAAGGCCAACACATAAAGCAAATATTAACAGAGATCTATGTACAACCCGTAGCAGATAACTTACTCTGTCTTGTTTTAACTTCAGAAATTACCAATTTCTAACCACTTTGGTGAGAAAAAGAAAAACCCAGCAAACAGTCATGAAATGTAAACCTCTTTAAAGAAGGTGGCAGGAAAGAGGGAGAGGAGCACAGGATTAGATTCCACACAGTCTTTATTTACACAAGCATTCATCTGGTCACATAAATGAAACAAGGACTTTCCTTCAAAGGAACAACACTCAGGGTTGAATGAGAAGTCATCAAGCGGAGCAGCTCAGCAGAACAGCGCACACACACATGAATTTACAGATGAGGTGTTGAAGCAGTTGGGCATCCAGTTGAGAGGGAAGCAGGAGAAGGAGTGGATAAAAATGACCCAGAAGACACTTACCGGATAAAGATCACAGGAGAACCACGATGGGAGAAACAGATGTCGTTGATGATCAAGGATTGTGTGAGTGATTAGTTGTGTGAGGCTGGTCCATGGGTTGATCCAAAAATGGGTTATCTGACTCCATATTTTTATAAGAAAGTTATTGTTTACCTTTATCATTAGCTTTAAATAACAGCTATACTAAATTATGTATTGATAATTGCTAAGAATTATAGAAATGCACTTACCGTATTTTTCGGCTCATAAGACGCACCGGCACATAAGACGCACCCAATTTTTAAAGAGGAAAATCCAGAAAAAAAAGATTCTGAACCAAATACTGTTGTAAAATATTTTATATCAACTGTGTAAAAGTTAACAGCCAAACATGTAACATGAACAGACAGTAAACAGTAAAAGTAACAAAAAAAAGGCTGTAATGTTTTTCTTTGCCCCCACTCATCACTCTAAAGTCCACCATTCGTTATCACCATCACTGTTCCAGTGCAACATTGCCCCCACATTAGTAATACCGTAATAGCCAGTAACATTGTCACTACATTACTAATAATAGCCAGTAACATTGTCACCACATTAATAATAATAGCCAGTAACATTGTCACCATTACTAATAATAGCTAGTAACATTGTCACTACATTACTAATAATAGCCAGTAACATTGTCACTACATTACTAATAATAGCCAGTAACATTGTCACTACATTACTAATAATAGCTAGTAACATTGTCACTACATTACTAATAATAGCCAGTAACATTGTCACCACATTACTAACAATAGCCAGTAACATTGTCACTACATTACTAATAATAGCTAGTAACATTGTCACCACATTACTAATAATAGCCAGCAACATTGTCACTACATTACTAATAATAGCCAGTAACATTGTCACTACATTACTAATAATAGCTAGTAACATTGCCCCCACATTAGTAATAATAGCTAGTAACATTGCCCCCACATTAGTAATAATACAGTGGTTCTCAAACTTTTTTAGTCGAGCCCTCCTTTAAACAAACACTCCCTAATAGCAGAGCACGTTACTTACATTTGTTATCTCGTATGTACATGTGTGAGATGTACCGTTGAGAGATGATTTGAGTTTGAGTTTATTAAAGAAGAGTTTCAGTCATTGAGAGTGTTTTGTTTACCTCGCGCGAGCAAGGATCAAACTGTCCAAGATTGTGAAACTGTCCAAGTGAATGCTTAGTGGAAATAAAACCCTCACAGACTGAAGACGATGCTTATCGATCATCATCTTATCGTCAGGCTCAAAAAACATAGCAGACAAACTATGAGCTGTGCCCATTTCACAACATGAAATGTATTTTAGCGTGAGAAAACGGGTTTGTAGCGTGAGAGATCACTCAAGTGCAAGAGACTTACGTTGTGAGACACAGGAGCTGATCTCTGTAGTTTCGCTCGTGACGTAAGTATGGATGCGGATGCCAAAGGCATTGTGGGAAATGTAGTTTTCCCCCCCGTTTTCGTTACGTCCGCGCAATGGCCGAGATGGGCGATGACGTCAGCGCGCAGCGCTTGGTAAACAAATATGGCCGCGGCTTCGGCCTAGCTCCGGAGCTCTTACACCTCTCATACGGCCGTTACCGGACTTCGCGGCGGTTTGTATTCGCTTCATAAGACGCACCAACTTTTCCCCCTCAGTTTTGGGGAAGAAAAAGTGCGTCTTATGAGCCGAAAAATACGGTACTTGCTATGATTAACCCTTTAAACCTTTGTTACATAACGGGATTCTTTAGTTCCTAGCATTTAAGTTCTTAGTAACTTGTGATTAGATTTAACTTCTCAATATATTTGCAAATAGTAAGTTACACAGCAAAAAGGTGAAACAATAGCAGAGGCTACATGATCTGAAACGGTCTAACCCTTCCAGATCACGGGCATATTCATAGACAAACAGCCATGAGCTCCTCTTGCGTTCCTCCCAAAGTACCATCCCGAAGTCCACTCCCATGGCAGGGTCTAGTTGAAATGAAGCATGTTCGAGAGACCATGTGACCATATTTGGTGTTTCTCAGAGACAAAGTAATCAAATCAGGTGTATTTTTCAGAGGCAGACGCCATTGTTAACCAATCACAGATGCGGATTGTAATCGTTTTAGCACCTTTGCAACACAATGCAGTTTCAAGGAGTGGTTGAGAATCTCCTTGCACCACTGTTAGATTTACACATTCACTTATGTTATTGTATATAAATGTATATTTACATAATTATTCACAATCTTACAGTTGCAACAGTTGATGTGTCCATTATATAATCTGTAACTAATTTTAATCGATTTTGAGTTTCAAGCTAAAAAATACCGAAAGTTTTGGTAACAGCCAACTTTATTTATTTCCATGTTAACCAGAACATTGAAGCACTTGTTTTTAATGTTTCAATAAACATCCTTGGATCATGCTCGTCTTTCTGAAATGTGGTAGAATTTGTATGTAGCAGTTAATAATTCAGTGAAACACATCTTTTACATTTTGGAATGAAACAGCATCTTTAAAAGGCCCGTTTCTCTTGTTTCATCTCGTTTAAAGAGCACAGCAGTGGTTTTAAATTGCATGGCCATTTTCAAGAACAAAGCCTAGAGAAGCTCAGAAATACTAATGACTCTGAGAAGGAACCATTGTCTGGAACCTATTTGATATAATGGATGTGCTTTGTCATATTCTTAGCTTGCCTTGTGCCAGGAAATCCTGTGTCAATCCCAGTCTAATTAGCATTCTTCCAAAGGCTAAATTAGACTTTCTAGGAGTGTTTCCGAAGGGAAAAGAAGTCCCACCCTGCGCTGACAATCTTTTAAACACAGTTCACCTACTTTAAACCTTCTCCCCTTGGGAGATCTCTATGAAAGAGGTGACAAAAGGCGAAGGCGGTGTCTTAGTGTCCGACATCCAATTATCGTGTTGTACTCGTGTTCAGCTGCTGTGATTTGTGTGTCAGCAGTGGATTCCCCTGCAGTAATGAGTACAGTTTTCGGTCATTCTCATGACATGTTCTGACTTTAGCCATGGCAGTCCCTTTACAGTCGGCAACTAATTGTGTGAATGTTGTCTTAACACACTGGAATTTTACAAACAGATAAATGTTCATTCATTCATTCATTCATTCATTTTCCAAACCGCGTATTCCCTTTTTTTGGGGCTCTGCTGGTGTCTATCTCTAGCGCACATTGGGCGGGAGGCGGGGGTACAGCCTGGACAGGTCACCAGTCCATCTCAGAGCAACATTCACTCACACATTCACACCTAAGGGGAATTTAGATTATTCAATTAACCTAACCGCATGATTGTTCGAGTGTGGGGGAAACCGGAGTACCGAAGCAAGCACAGGGAGAACATGCAAATTCCTACTAGGAAGGTCACCGGTGAGCCTCGAACCGACAACCTTCTAACTGGAAGGCCATTCTATAATATTTCCATATTATAGAATTTGTGACATAAAGGTAATTGAGTACTTTTACTTGTTACAAATCAGTGAGAACTGATTGCTCAACACAGCATTGAAATCCAGAGCACATAAATGTCAGGGAATCTGATTTCTGGCAAAATCTCTATGTCCACGGAAAGCTTATCATGTGATAAGTTGTGGTGATCACTCTTGAATGCCTTTTTGTGTGTGAGATATAATACATTTACTTTTCCAATCTGCCTGTTTTGCCACTCGGTCTAAGTGATGGGAATGTGACTTGGTGGGAAAGTGGAAATTTGAATTCCTTGAATTTGGAGGTACTTGGGTACTCTTATAATCTTATAACTATTTGCTTGTTGTGTTTTTCACCAGTCGGTAAGTTGTTCTTCAAAATTTCCTAAATGTATAAATGTAATTGTCCTTTATCAATCAATCAACTGACCGACTGACGGACCGACCAACAAACAAACTTTGTCAGATGTCAGATCTGGTACATGATGCAGTGAAATTGGACCCTTCTGACGGCAAACAAAGACAAAGGGAAGATGGGTCATGGTTGAGAGATAGTGTTTTAGAAAAAGGACTTTTGTACAATAGGAGATTAGCTCAAAAATACTCCACCCTCACGGTCCTCCAAAGAGAAATGCCTATTAAGGGGAAAACAGCGTCTTTCCTGCAGCCATCTCTCTGGTGCTGGTCCAACCTGCAGGTTACTCGGAAAGCATGCAGAGGTGTGATGTCCATGAGGAGGAATGCAGAGCTTCTTATTATCTTGTTCTCCAGGCAAAGTTGTTTTGACTTCGATAGATGGCCTTTTCTGATGCAAACTTGAAGAGACGATAGAAGCCGAATGACAACGAATAAATTCTTAGCGTTCATCACAGGTCTCTATTTAATCCAACAACCATTGCATTCTCTGATGATGTCCCAAAATGATTCCCAACAGCTTTGCCCACCACAATCTCAATCCAGCCGGCCAGCTAAGTGGGGTTTTGGGCTGATTGTTATGATTATGATATGAGTATTCTTAATGGCCTTACAAATGTCTTAAAAAGTCTGACTTTATAAAACCTGCAAAAACCCTGAAGAAGGTCACAACCGGTGGCCTTTTAGAGAGAAGCTGCATGTTCTCACCGTGCTTCCTCTATGTGCATCAGGTCAATTGATTTCTCTAAGTTCAACCCCAGGAATGTATATATGTGTCGCCCTGTGATAACCTGGCGACCTGTTCAGGGTGTTCCCTGCCTTTTGCTCGAAGTGTGATAACCATTGCAGAATTTACTCTTTATGTTCACACTGCACAAAAATTGAGCCGTCAATCGAACTCCTAACTCTTTTTTTTTTCATTTGTTTTAGGTCTAGCCAAGCCCATAGGTCTGCTGGAGGGTCCTGGGGGTCTGGGTCAGGGCGGTGCTGCTGCCACGCTGGGAGAGGACAGTCGAGAGACTGAAGGGAGATTTGAAGAATACGGATACAATGCCCAGCTCAGCGACCGCATTTCGTTGGACAGGAACATCCCGGACTACAGGCCCAAAAAGTGAGTGTGCTGCATTGACTTTAAACAGTGAATGTGCCCTTGGAGGACTTTGTGATAATAATAGATGCCTGGGAGAACCGCAGAGTGCTCTACACTGGCTGACACCCATGTACATAAAAAGCTTGTGATTTAATTTGTCTGATGCATCTTACTTCAGACGAGGCTGTGCTGTTCTAGCATTATGTTGTCCGTGTTTTACTTTTTGTTAATATTTATAAGATGCTTTTAGCCAAAGTAACTTCAAGTATAAATGTGGCATATAATAATATTCATTCCAAAGAGGCGTATACTGTAATCACGATAAATGTTCAGAGGATTACAACCGTTGCCTGGGGAAAAAAAACTGTGTCATAAAAAGAAACATTTGCCATAAATGTAATATTACCTACTACAGTCTCTTTTTTCTATTTGATGTGTTGTAAAAATACATTTTAAGGGCTTTTACTTGGCACATAGCTATCTTAGATAAGGAAAATCATAGAGACTTTGCATTATGTCACTTACTCCTCCATAGCAACCAAAAACTCTACCTTGGCAACCAACATATTTTGCTCAACTTTAGCCATCTAGTTAATCTTCCTCTGTGTTTCAAAATAAGTATTTGTTTGTATGTTTTTTTTAGGAAATGTTTTATTTTGTCTACAATGTTTTTATAAAACATTGATTTAATACCGCTATGGAACATTATACATTACTGGTTTTATGGCTCTGAGATTTGGGAGTAAAGTAACATTTAAAACGAATATTTGCAAAAAACGATTGTATGGCTAATGACAAGCTCTGCAAATAAAATTGCTATCATGCACTCAATTTGAGAACCCTTTCATAACTGTTAGTTAACCTTGGATAAACATTGATTAGGTTTAGAGACTGTCCCTTTGTTATTGGAGTGGATCGGTGTGAAGAGGATGAAATGGAATTCCTTTAAACATTTTCACATCTGAAATGATAACGCATAACTTGTTCTGAAAGGAAAAGGATAAAAAAACAAAATACGTCACTTTATTCATAGCTTTGACTTGAATGCTCTGGCACTGCAGGCAGACTTGATTTTCAGATGGAGTTGTATTAAAGAAACAGGATTATAAATAGCTTTCTGACTGAATCACTTTTCAGCAGTGCACTGCAGGGGAAAGTCAGATTAATAGTCAATAGCCAGCGGTCAAAAAGCACAATGTTCGACAAAGAAGTATCATCATGTAGAACAGTGTCTCTACCCAACAAGATAGTGTTAAGAGAAGGAATGTTAATAATGCAACAACAGTCCAGGGATCTGTTATATGAGAAAATGACCTTAGAAACAGAGCTGGAATATTAATAGTCAAGAAGATATATATTTAGAACATGACCTAAAGCTCAAATCACAGATAGTAGAAGCTATCCGTATCCAGCTTTTTATTTGATACTAACTTTTAATGTCCACAGAAGTGGAAATTCATCTTTGGCCTCAATAAAATTCCTGCACCATGGAAAATATAAAAATATACAGTATAAACCAGGGGTGTAACAATACATGTCTCAATATTATGTATATGATATAACCAACTGTTGAAATTGTTGATACCACCCATCCACTAGGGGGCGGTGATAATCTTTTTTTACCCTAAGTGATGGAGAGTGATAATTTTGTAATTTTTGTTGTTTAAATTGTGAGTAAAGGATAATTGTCTCCAAGTAAATAGCACATAAAACAAGAACACAAGGTAAGGAAGTTTCAGAAGTGACTAGCATCACAATCACTCTAAGAAGCAAATACACTTGAGATTACACTCCCTGCAACTGTTTACCAAATTTTCTGAACTCTATTTCAGCTTCGGTAAATGATAAAGACATGTGTTGGTTAATATGATGAATAGTGACAAAAGAAACATATTACGTCACATAGCAACCTTACTGTGTACCATAGCAACCAACTTGGCATCTAACTATCTCAGCTAAGAAAAATCACAGAGACATGGGGATTGGTTGATATAACTCATATTGACAAGGAGAGCTTTGTCTGTTATCACTGACTCTTCCATAGCAACCCAATAGTCTACCTTAGTAACCATTCCATGTTGCTTAAAAAACTTTTTAACACCACTTTTACAAGCCAGCATCAAAGTTTATGCTCAAACTGTTATCTAGCTAATTCTAATTTAGCTGGAATCTCTTCTGAGTGCACTTCTTATGAATAACTGACCACGCTTGTGCAAACTGCTTGTATTTTCTGCTAAACGCATCAGTTTACTTTCTACAAACACTGCATACTGACACTGAAATTGTTCAGTTCTCTTGAACTAATCTCTTGGATGCCTTCTTGTAGATCTGCATACTCATATAAAAGTTGAAATACTATCTAAAAGTATCCCCAGATATTTAAAATGATTCACAATTTCAAAAATGTGACCTTTGATGACAACAGAAGAGCGTGCAGGATGTTTTGCATTCCTACCGATGCTGAATTCTTAAAAAAGAAAGGCACTTTCCATCTCTAGATCTACGCAAGTTTAAATACAAGTCAAGTATGGTTATTTAGAATTTCTAGATGTATTTACATTTTGCTACTGTGGATGAAGGCTGCCTTGCGATTGCAATTCAGAGGCTGCTTCTGCAAGCTATTTGTAAATCATGGCCCATTCTGTTTGTGTCGTTGTAATAATGCTTCCTGCTGCCATCCCTGATAAACCCAATTGTTCATGCTTCTGTAAACAAACATGTGTTACCAAAGAAATCTCTGTCTGACACAATCCACGCAATCACGTTTCCTGCTTTAGCTCTCCATGATGAGAAGCTCCTCGTACACACAAACACACACTGATTTGACTTTTAAATTATGCAGGGTTCTTGTTTGCAAAGAAACATAAAAAATTTATTAAAAAAAGAACATTTCTGCTTGTAGTTCTCACCTCAATATGTGTGTACATAACATCTCGTCCCTCGGCAGGAGTGTAGCGTCCAAAGCGGCTTGTAATGAACCTGGTGAGATTCAACAAGTGAGGGTTTCAAATATTACAGTTCAGTGCAAAATGTCTTGGCAGGTCTGCTGCAAACAAAGAATGCTTTCAGAATAAATAAACACAAAATCAATATTTGGTGTTGCTACATTTCAAAATAGTAGCAATTCTTATGGGCACAGTTGAAGAAAGGCATGGATTTTGAAGGTCTATGATCAATGAATTATATCAGAAAGTGCTAATGGTCATCAATTTAACGGTTGAAACCCAGTCATGAACTCAAAACAGAAACAGCTGTGTAGGAGGCTTAAAACTGAGTGAGAAACAACCAAACTCTGCATACTTTTCTACCGCACACTTAAACTTTTTTTCTGAGAAAAAAAAGAAAACAAAAAAAACTCTTATGTTATCATCTCTTATGTTATTGAGTGGTTTTTAACTCTGTGTTAAGTCGTGAGTCATTGGGCTTCAACTCTGAGTCAAGTCGCGAGTCATTGGGATTCAACACTGAGTCAAGTCGCGAGTCATTGGGCTTCAACTCTGAGTCAAGTCGCAAGTCATTGGGATTCAACTCTGAGTCAAGTCGCGAGTCATTGGGCTTCAACTCTGAGTCAAGTCGCAAGTCATTGGAATTCAACTCTGAGTCAAGCCGTGAGTTATTGGGCTTCAACTCTGAGTCAAGTCGCGAGTCATTGGGATTCAACTCTGAGTCAAGTCGCGAGTCATTGGGCTTCAACTCTGAGTCAAGTCGCAAGTCATTGGGGTTCAACTCTGAGTCAAGTCGCGAGTCATTGGGCTTCAACTCTGAGTCAAGCCGTGAGTTATTGGGCTTCAACTCTGAGTCAAGTCGCGAGTCATTGGGATTCAACTCTGAGTCAAGTCGCGGGTCATTGGGCTTCAACTCTGAGTCAAGTCGCAAGTCATTGGGATTCAACTCTGAGTCAAGTCGCGAGTCATTGGGCTTCAACTCTGAGTCAAGTCGCAAGTCATTGGAATTCAACTCTGAGTCAAGCCATGAGTTATTGGGCTTCAACTCTGAGTCAAGTCGCGAGTCATTGGGATTCAACTCTGAGTCAAGTCGCGAGTCATTGGGGTTCAACTCTGAGTCAAGTCGCGAGTCATTGGGATTCAACTCTGAGTCAAGTCGCGAATCATTGGGCTTCAACTCTGAGTCAAGTCGCGAGTCATTGGGATTCAACTCTGAGTCAAGTCGCGAGTCATTGGGCTTCAACTCTGAGTCAAGTCGCAAGTCATTGGGCTTCAACTCTGAGTCAAGTCGCAAGTCATTGGGGTTCAACTCTTAGTCAAGTCGCGAGTCATTGGGGTTCAACTCTGAGCCAAGTCCCGAGTCATTGGGCTTCAACTCTGAGTCAAGTCCCGAGTCATTGGGCTTCAACTCTGAGTCAAGTCCCGAGTCATTGGGCTTCAACTCTGAGTCAAGTCCCGAGTCATTGGGGTTCAACTCTGAGTCAAGTCGCGAGTCATTGGGGTTCAAGTCCGAATCAAGTTGTGAGTCATTGGGCTTCAACTCTGAGTCAAGTCATTAGTCATTGGGGTTCAAGTCGCGATTCATTTGGGTTTCAACTCTAAGTCAAGACGCGAGTCATTGGGGTTCAAGTCTGAATCAAGCTTCGAGTCATTGGGGTTCAACTCTGAGTCAAATCGCACGTCAAACTATTGACTTGAGTCCACACCTCTGCTTTGCGGCCTTGCAACTTGATTGGACCTGTTAAGAGTTTGGCGTCATTAATGAACAAAACACCACACCTTCTCGTGAATAATTAAAATACAGCTGAGTCATAGACATCGTACAGGACAAACACCCATAACCTCCTGAGATATTTCTTTTCAACCAGGAAGTTATAAATTGAACAAAAGGTAGAAATTAAACAGTTTTACCCACAATTAAATGTAACAGACAATCCATTTGTCCTAAATAATATTCAACGCATGTAAATCTCTGAAAATATCCTGTGTATCGTGGCCCTTTAAGAGACTGAGGGTTGTGAAATCCCTCTTGCATCTCTTCCATTATATCGTTTATGCTTGTGAACTCACTACAGCGCTCTGCAGTTGCTTCTCCCAGTCAAACAAGTACAACAGTACAACAAGTTCTTGAAATATAAAACAAGAAGTTAACCAATATGCAGAATGTGTTTACCTAGGTGTGAATGTGCAGTGGACTGGTAGGGTGTATCCCCGCCTCTTGCCTACAGATAGGCACCAGGAGACCCCCGTGACCCTGAAAGGGAATAAGCGGGTTAGAAGATGAATAAATGAATGAATCAAAAAAGAGTCTTTGTAAAATTGTCCTTCATTTTTTGAATTTGTTACATTGGACTTCAGACAGACCATGACCTTAAAAACTAGAGCATACCAGCAGATGGATCTTCCTGGAGAGGTTCACATGATGATTCGCCAGACATGTGCAATCAATGAGTGTCTACTAATAATAAAAAACCAGGGAGAGACTCTGAACGGAGAAGCACAGCTATGAGTGCATGGGTATAATGTCCATATATTACAAGAATAAGTGTGAGGTTGTAAATTCTATCCCCACAAAGCATCGTTTTCTGAGTGTCAGAATCCAGCCCTATACTCAACGGAAAGCAATACAGCACAGAATTGTATTGTAGTGTCAGAATCATGCAACAAATGAAGATGCACCCAGACAGAAGAAGTGACAGCATCCCGACAGCAGTAAATAATATCGGCACTATTGGCTTAGGGTTATTGGGGTGCTCTCTTGGTCCCTATGATTATTTTTCTTGCACAGTAGCCATTATCTTTTGATCCTAGCTAGATCAGTCGGCAGCACTGGTTAAGACCTATAATTTCCTCCAAACTGGTTTCTTGGCTAATTGAGGAGTCTTTCTTGAAAGGTCTTTGATGTCCAGAAGTGGGAGTGCATTGAGGGCTGGTTTTCTTTTAATGAAAGTTTAATTACGGATCTTCAGTCTACCCCACTCTTCAGTCTCTCTGGTTGAAGGTCTAATTGAGGTAGCATACACAAAGGCAGCATATTTTATGCAGCCACAAGAAAATAAGCTGTTAAAAAGGTCAAGCCGACCTTAGCTCAAAGTACTTGACGCAAATTAATTTACCACCAACCCAAGAAAACAAATCGATAAAACTGTATCAAGGAGCCGTTTTATTATTGACTCAAGAAAGGATGGAGGAAGGAGACTGACCACTTATAAATGAATTAAATGAGTCATGCTTCTAACAACCTGAGCGTGCTTATGGTCTGTGCGTTTTTATATCTGAGATGTCACTTCTAGACTGGAATCCGAGGTTAATTCTAAGTCATACTGAGAGAAATGATTCAGATTCAGTGAGGGTGAGATGAGAATACATCTTAATCTAGGTGTCTGTTTCTGTCATGCTTTGTTCCAGATAAAATGATGATTACTGGCCAGGCAGCACTGGCTTTATTTCACACGGATGAGTCCATCTATCTTTCTGTTACACTCTGCAGCAGCTTGCATCGGTCCAGAATCAAACTTGATTTCTGGTCTAGATTGCAGTAAGAATCTACTGTTGAAATGTGAAATAGTACTCGTTGCAACGATAACGATTCACACATCACAGCTGCATCTCTGTCTTTTGACATTAAGGTTACATAAATAGCTACTAGAAAAGCTTTGTACACGATGAGCGTCTGAATAAAGCAAAGATTTAAATGTTAATTGAATCTACAGCTAATGCAAAAATGAGGTATAATGTGTAAAAGGGGTCGTGAAACGAGAAACCAAAAGTGCTTGATCTTTTTACATAAAGGTGCTAGTCATATAATTACAAAACACTGATGTATTTCAGTTATTCAATTCATGCACATTTTAATGTTCTAAAGGAGCGGATGGAGCTGTAAAGCTACTGTGACATTTTAAAACCCACAGCTCTGCCTTCACTCTCAAACACTACTAGCTAAAGGGCACCGGAATCAGCTTCTTAAGATAAACCCAAGGATTAAAAAAAATCTCTGATTCAGGGTGTAACTCTTTGTTTTACCTACATGCAGAAACAAAAAAAAAATGTATATATGTCATCGCATGATTCGCCAGTGAGAGACCCTTTTTTTACAGGCATTTTCCCTGCAAATCTGTATACAGAAAGCATTCATTTAGAAAGTATCGCTTATCTTCTATTTTTATAGTGTTGAAACTTGTTTGTCTGACGTTTGTCTGTGCTTCCGGGTCCTGGCGCATCTCCCATTGCAAAAAGTGCAAAAAGGGGCTGATACGCTTCCAAAGTTTTATGTTTTAAATTGAGCAAAACATTATGTATAGATTACCAATAATGTACTATAACAAATGTTAGAGCCAAGGTGTTGGAAAAGAAATTATGTTTATAACGTGGAAAGTTCTGTTCTGTAGCGCAACTTATAGAGAAACTGTCCGGTACTGTCTGCGCTTGTGCTTGAAACCGTGTTGGTGTCAGTAATTCCTCAATTTCGCGAGAAAGTTAACTTTCATACGTAGGTGCCGTAATGTTTTCTGCCGTCCGTTCCACCTCCTCCGACACATAGGTAAGGTTTCACATTTGTCAACATATTACGTATTTTACATGTGTTTTATTATTATTTATTACATTACCAATGAGTAGATTTAAGGATTGAAGAAACATTACTTGATTTTTCTCTGGTTTTCCATTTATTATCAACTTATACGGTTGTTTCTGAGAGCTGTTGCACGGATTAGGCGTTTTACATGTAAAACATGCTTTAATATATGAAATGTTTAAAAGCCACCCTGGAACAGATTAATTCCGTATCGCGGGGTACCACTGTAGTAAAAAATTGTCAAAAACGCCTGGACGTTGATGCAAAATATTAATATCAGAGCTAATAATATTACTACAAAAGGCTCCTCTTTCTGTGAAGCTGCTTTGAAACATCTGCAATGTAATCACAGTTTCACAAGTTTTGTATATTTTTTACCTTTTCATGGATTTTCTGGAATCATTATTGGCAGTCCTGTATATGCAAAGCTGCTTAGGAGGAAAAAGAACAAGGGATTGAAAACAGCAGCATGTAGGGAACCCTGGAAAAACACATTTAATGGCCTTATCAATCAAAGCTTCCATGTGCTTTTGTGGCTGCAAAACATGGTGTTAGATGACAGTTATAAATTGCTTTGGGTGATATTTCAACAGATGCCAGTTGAGACTATAATAATATTTAGATTTATATGCAGCAGCTGTTCGACAAACCACTAACTTTGACTGACAATTACGCTTTCTTCATTTCCTTTATTGTTTGTAGTACGCCAACAATGACCAAACAATGCAGTTCCTTTCCGAATCAATAGATATGTTGAAAAGAAGCTTTACTAGTTTAAATGTATAAAAATATCCCTGTAAAAAGGCCTGAAAAAGAGAGATCAATCACAGATTCAGTTGATTCTTTGAAAACATTGTCCTAAGGCGTCTTTACTTTAAGATCTATGCACAGCACCCAAACAGATTTTCTTAACCAACTAGACATTTAAGACTGCATTATGATCTGTGTTTTACGGAAGAGTCCCAGTTTTTTCTTTGCAGTCTTAACTATGATTTCAACACGTGTTTGTACAGTTTCTAGGAGTGTGGATGAGCATTTTTTAAAGACCAGTTCAGATTGTGATTTGTAGCATGAATACTAGTTCAATTTGGTTGTTAGCTGGTAAAGGCAGCTATAATCTTCAATAAACGTAGCTTGCCTTGATATTTATTCTGACCTTTCAAAATTCAAAGCTACCCAGCAGCAGGATTGTCATGAATTAAACCTGCATCTCATCTACTGAGCTGCAAACCATCACTCCAGCCTGCCATCCTTCAGAGACAATGCAGCAAACCCCATTGCATATCAAACAAGTGGCAGGCGAAGGGTTTCTGGTTCGCCATCACATGCTGCGGTCAAAACGTTTTATGCTATTTACAGCCTTGGGCTAAAACAGATTCTTGTCATTTCTCAGGACACCTAGTGAATTTCACCAACACCTAACACCTATTTCATTTCAAGGCCAAATTCAAATAAATACAAAACACTGTGGAAATCCATCAAAATGCAAAAATATGATTATTTTCACTTTCGAAAAGTCAGACCACAGTAAATGCTAACTTTGCACTCAAGTTATTGTTTAGCAAATTAGTTGCATTGTTAAAACCACCCCTGGTTTGTTAACCCTTTGAAGTGTGGGGGCTTTTTGAGCGTTTTTACTACTTTACAAATTGCTCTAATAAATTACAGTTTTTTTTTTGTACGAATGCTAGATATAATTATTAAAGTACAACCCCACCTTCTTTTTTTTTACAGATATCATTACATTGCTCAATAATTCCACAACAATCCTAAAATTGAACAAAAAATACACATCCAAAATTTTTATTTTGTCATTTTTTTACTGCAAAAATCCCAAAGATTGAGAAGGAACCGTGTTTGTGTCTCCTAACAACAAACAAAAGTGTTGAGACAAAATGAAAATTCTTAAATTCCCCCCAAAAGCAAACAAAAGATCAAACTAATGTGAAAATTGAGATGAGAACACTTTCCTTTGTGCTTTCATTGTGCCAGAAAACAAGCCATATCACAGGTCTTGTACTTCCAAGGGTTATCCCTTCTTTTCACCACTAGATGGCTTTGATAGCACCAATTTGGGGCCTAATATCTTGCAAAGAATGTGTCATTACTCTTGTAATGTTTGTTTAAAATATGACACTATATGCTTTTTGAAACGTACACAATATAATTGACATGACACGACATTTAAAAGTTACGTCATTCCTACTTAATTCAAAACAGCTGCTGTGATTGGCACACATATTGGTGCATACATAGTTTTCTAAGAGTTAAAGACTTAATATTGAATAATTGAAGACCAAACTGTGGAGCATTAAAAGTACAGTGGCAATCATTTTGAGGAAGGAACGTTGACATAAAATGGTCTTCGATCTTGTATTGGTCATGAGTTCCGCACACCTTCTAAAGGGCAAAATGTTTTAGAATGGGATTGATAATGTTAATCAGTTAAATGTCAAATCTAGTCCCTGTAATCATTTTAATTAAATAACCCAATCGTTGAGCCCCATAATCCTTAGGCATATTAAAACAGCTGAAAGTGAAGTGCATTGGTGTAGAACCATCCTTCTGGTTCCCAGAGCTTCTCTGAGTGAGGCCGGGAGAGGTTAATGCTGAAACGATCAAATGCATGGTGAAAAGATCAAAAAGGTATGATTACCTAAGGAATCTGCAGGCTTTGAATTTATAGCTCTCAACATTTGAAAAGCAACATCTCTTTTGCATTTACACATGTTTGACGAATGCTTTTCATATAACCATTTCAGGCAAATGTATTTCTATAGGGTTTTTATGCACATGCTTCAAAGCAGCATCACAGCAACATTTTATTATCAATGCTGTAATTGAAACGAAGCCAGTGCAGCGAGGATAGGATTGGTGCGATATGATCACACTTTATGATCACACGCTAGGAGCTGCGTTTTAACTCTAAAACAAACTCAGAATTATTCATGGAGGAAACTCCTGTTAAAAAAGCATTACAGTAATCCGTTCTAGAGCTCATAAATGCATGGACTAACTGTCCTGCACCTTTGAGATGTTTTTGAGGTGGAAGAATTTACCATATGAAATGCGATTGTCAAAATTCAAAGTTTAAGTTAAATTCAGTTGGATACTTTCTGTTGTTACAAACATAGTTAGCAGTTCTTCTTTTTTCTAGGAGCATTTAGCACTTCAAGTAATAAACACATTCTTGTTTTGCCCCAGAAAAGGAAAAGTTTGGTGAGAAGAAAATGTCATTTAAATTGTAAAACTACTAAACCACCAAGTAATCATACAAGATGTGTTTATAATGTGCAGTAACACTCTGGGGTACTTTAAATATTAGAAACTTTCTATCCCTTTTTTCATCTGGACCCAATTTATACAAATTAAATGTGATGTCTGCACATGTTTCTGCACGTGCTCCACATGGTTCTGCCTTGAATCATCTTCTACTTCTTCTGTCCTTTGTTTTGGCCCTGTCTTTAAAAAATAACACATATCTTCCATTTAATTTTTTCAAAATAACACACAAAAAAACACACATTTACTCTGACAGTTTGTCGTGAGTAACCAACCAACACAGAGAAAAGGTCTTATGTTTTTGTGTTTGATCTGATATTGAGGTGATAAAGCAGCCAGCTGAAACCCTGTGGTGTATGTTTTGTGCAGGTGCAAGCAGCTGAGCTATCCTGAGGATCTTCCGCAGCTCTCTGTGGTCTTCATCTTTGTGAACGAAGCTCTTTCGGTCATTCTACGCTCTGTTCACAGCGTGGTCAACCACACGCCGGCACATCTGCTCAAGGAAATCATCCTAGTCGATGACAACAGCGACAGCGGTAAGGACAACACTGTTTTGTGTTTTCTGCAAAGCCTTCACTCATTGACATTTCTTATTAAGCATTTCTGCTGCTTTTATTGCGTTTACATGGAAAGAGTACATAAAACAGCACGCCTTGAGGTTTATGGGCTCACAGACTGAAATTACACAATTGAATTTAGCTAAATGTGTTAAATAGGTTTCTACAGTTTGCCGAACATTTAGTAGTTGCTAGTTTAGACCTGGTAGATTAGCGGTATTCTCCAGATCATAAGCCAAAGGAACATAACACATCGGACCGAACAAGTGGTACAAATGAAAAAGAGTTTCATTGGATCCTTTTTTTTTTTAGAAAGGAGAATAGCCAATGAAAGCTGGCTCTTTTGATAGAAACAAGAAAAATAGCGCCACACAAATCCTCAGCTCACTGTGATCAGCCACCAACAGAATGAAGGCCATGATTTGCTATGTGTTCTGACGCTGAGTGCATCTGTTGTGTTGCAAACGCCATCTTCAGGCAGTGAGAGTCATTGCATCAATATTTCCTCGACGCAGATGAAGAGGACCCTGATGCGAAGATTCATGCTAATCTCAATTCGGATCAGTGTAGCTTCCCCCTGGTGTTGGTGCTATATACAGACTGCAGATGTTCTTTTAGGCTGCAGCGTTACTGCTTGCATTATTTTAGCTGGTGTGTAAGGTCACATTAGCATGCTTGTTTTTTAAATTCAAGATCCACTGCATGTAGCCCCTGCTTGCAGCAGATGCATAGGTGTGCAAAGGCCCTTAGGTGGTCAAATAAAATAATTTTAAATACATTTTTTACAGAAATTGGATTATTTCTACCTTTCTATTTGTACTGCTAAATCCAATCCAATTATTTTACACTATCAGCGTTGACTGCAAAAATAAAGATAAAGGTACGCGAGGTACTGTGCATGCAAAGAGGAAGCACTATCTTCTAAATGCAGTGCTGTTTCGAACAGTCTGCTCTTCTGAATACATTCTGGTCCTAATTTCATATGCTAATTTCCTAATTATGTTACAGCTTTTCCATTCGACATGCAGATTTTGTCAGTCTGACCTTTTCTCAGGGCTATAGCTTGTCTTCTCTGGTTTGCTGCTCATACCCGAAATCAGCTGGAGGTACTGGCAACCTCGGCACTGCAATAATGAAACGACCTCAGTGAGCATGTATCTGTCTCTCTACGTCTCTTGTCCATTATAAAGATGTTTAATAGAGTCTCGCTCTTCTGTAACACCATAAACTGAAGCCAATAAGGGTTTCGTCCTCTTTTATTTCTGTCCCTCTATCATCCCTGTCTGCTTGGATTAATCTCAGGCATATCCTGTTATGCAGGGAACAATTCTTCTCACCTTGCGAATGATATAAAGGGATATGGTGTGTGTTTTTTTATAATCTCATCAGACACAGAGTAGTTTTCCGTCCTTGAAATTCAATTCATTTAGAAGGGGCTTGTAAACAGATAATAACGGATTTCAATCCAGACAAATTCAGGCCCTTTGGACGAAGACTTTGCTGAATAATTTTCAAGGGCAGTCTTTTATCTGAGAGTACAGAAAGTAAATGATGTCTGGCTTTATCCCGGAAAGTAATCCTCCCCATTAAAATCCTGTTATGTTAAGAGTTTAAATGTTCCCGACTCTGGTCAAAATAGAAAGTAAGTAAACATATGATGCATTAAAATGGAAAATAAGAGGGGGGCTATCAAGGATTAGGTTCATCTTGAAGAGACCTGCAACCACTCACCACACTCGACAAAACTTTAATCAAAGGAGCCACCATACAATCCCCCATGACTCCTCCATGCTCCTCCCAGTTCACAGAGTAGCTGAGCGCCTGCTTCCACTACTGCTTCCTGTTTGCACAGCAGTGTCTCTGCTCATTCTTTCTCTCTGCAAGATTCATCCTCACATTCTAGTAGCCAGTTTCTCTTTTGCCTACCTCAACTTTGAGGTCCTCTACGGACTCTTCTGTGCTGCTGATCCCAAAACAACGCTACTCTGATAATCCTGACTTTTTTTGGAAAACACAAACAGAATTTGTGAAACATACCACAATAATCCTGAAACATCACCAGATCAGATGATAAATGACCATTATGAGACAAATTGACAAATTTCATGGAATAACGTTGCAAAAAAAATGCAAAAAAATTTAATGATGGAAGCAGTATAAATGATGCTTAATTGTGATCCATGAAAAATGTTAATTTTATATGGAAAAAAGGGCTTTGAAGGGCTTTTTGATTTATAGTATATATGTATTTCTATTTGTTGGTCATTTGGAATTTATTTTTGCTTTCTTCACACACGTCGCCTGGGACTTTTATTTTGAAAGTCGTGCTCAGAGTTAATTGATGTGAAGCAGTATATAAGGTATACAGTAAAGCTGAATGGAGTCATTTAACAAAGGAGTTTGTGCATGGGATGTGATTGAGAACCAGGTGAAATGTTTTATATTGTATGACTTGACTTGACTTGACTTGACTTGACTTGACTTGACTAGATTGTGAAGTGTTTTGATTAGTTCTCACAATGATTTACGGTGCAAGAGAAGGATCAGCGGATCATCAGTCAAAGAGTCACTTTATTTACCTCATGAAGCTACTATATATATATATATATATATATATATATATATATATATAATATGGACAAACTAAAATATGGATAAAAACAAATCTAGTTTCATTCTGGGATTGTGTAAGTTACTTAAAATGCCATGTGTTTACTTTAAAGTTTCTTCTGAGTGGAAAATGAGCACGCCGCTCCTTATTCATCTCCCCCTAGAAACTAGAACACTCAGCAACCTGCAGCAAAAGAGCCCCAAAACTCATCTATCTTCCTGTGCGTGAGTGCGTGTGTGCGTTTGCTATCCTCGCACTCCATTTGTTTGCCTCCCAGAGTTCTTATTGAATGGGAGAGATAGCGAACTCTGAGACGCTCAAGCAGCGGGGAGATTTATTTACTGTGTCATCTATAGTGGTGCCAAATCTAAGCTGTTTTTCTTTTATGCTTTTTATTTCTCCAGGTTTATCTTCTTTATACAGATTGCATAAGAAGCTTCTCTCTGACTGGAACGATTACACCATGCTTTTTGTTTGTGTATATTAGAAAGCAAAGAAGTTTATTGAGGTCACTCTTTACATTTTAACTTCAGAGATTACCCTTAAAACGCATCTTAGGCCCCATTTGCACAGGATTTGTATTTTAAGGAGATTGTAATTGTGAGTTTGTGCTCACTACACAGCCTTCCCCCCCCATGCATGCATAATCCATGGGGAAGGTGGGAAAGTGGGTGGAGTCATGTGCTCATATACATTAAAGGGAAAGATTTAATAACTATGAAATTACTGAGTAAACTAAACAAAAGTAGTCCTTCCTGAAGCAAATGCATGAGTGCCAGTAGCCTTTGCTGCTGCATACTACATATAGCTTTCATAATTGTAAGATTAGTCATGTATTTATTGACATTGGCGTCCATCAGTGTTGCATTTTCAGTAAAGAAAGGGCCGTATCTGCTCTGAACTAATGCATGTTCAGATGACTTCTTGTGAAAATGGCTTTATTTGCCTAAATTTGCTATTTCATCACAGTATGTTATGCCAGATTCAAATTTCTGTTCCGGTAGACAACGAACACGATTTTGAATATGCGATTGTTGTGAATTATGTAGCAATCTGGGGTTGGTTATTGCAGGTCGTCTGAGCAAAAAAGCCGGATTTTGAACAGTTTTATCAGATTGAGTTGCAGAGCATTCTGATGAACTTGTTAGTGATGGAAACTTTGAATGTATATTTTGAAATATTGTCAAGACACTTTACTATTAATACCATTAAAAATACAAATTTACTATTTAACATTTTAATAAAACTTTAATTGAACACAGCCACAGCAAACAAATCAAATAACCAGTCTTAACAGTTACTGTTAAGTTGTCTCAACACTTTAGGTTGTTGTTAGGAAACACAAAAACGTTTCCTTCTCAGTCAGAGATTTTTGCAGTAAAAAATTACAAAATAAAATTTTTGGATGTGTATTTTTTTTTTGTACAATTTCAGGATAGTTGTGGAATTGTGGATCTGTAAAACTGCTTTGCTCTAACATAATCAAAATGTAGCCAGATGCTGCTTTTTTTCACTTTCTCCCAATGGATCGCATTAAATCGCGATAAATTATTTTGCGTAGTGGTAACGATCCTAGTGGGCCCTCCCATAAGATTAGCTGCATGGTGTTTCTAAATGAAGCCCTGGCCCTATTTATGGTAGAACATTCAGCTCTCCCCAACGGGATTTGGCACTTCTTGTTCGTTACCAAAGATCGGCTAAAAAAAAACCCAAAAAATGGAAGAACTCATTAGCTAGAACTCTCTGCAAATCAGAAGTGATTCTGCTGGTTATTACAATGTGAGAAGTTTATTCTGGATTAACAAGGAATAAGTAAAAAAAAAATTATATTTCAAGTAGATTTTTTTTGTCATCTTTGGAGTTAGAATTTTAAATCCTTTCTTGTTTTTAAATAGATCCCCTTTTTTAAAAGGTCTCTAAACGTTAATACGGAAGGATCAGAATGAACAAGAGGTTCCAACAACAAAAAAAAAGGTTTTAAAAAAAACTGGTAACAGCACCATCTTAAGGTCTAAGTTTATAAACCTCTTAATAGGGCTAAAGGTCTTGAAGTTGTACGTTTTAGATTGTTTTACCTACAATGCAGTGGAAATGGGTTCATTTGCCTGTCTGTCAAGTCGACCTGTTTTAGCTTCTCAAAGTTTGGCTCCATACTAGTGGTTACAGTTATATTATTTATTTGTTTTCCTTCTCGTAGTGGAGCTGAAGTATAACCTGGATCAGTATGTGAACAAGAGGTATCCTGGTCTGGTGAAGATTGTGAGGAACAGTAAAAGAGAGGGCCTGATTCGGGCCAGGATCCATGGCTGGAATGCTGCCACCGCTCCAATCGTTGGCTTCTTTGATGCTCATGTTGAGTTCAACACAGGCTGGTGAGTGAAATCATTTTATAAGCCATTGTCTTGCTACTCTGTCCCATTTTACACAGATATTCTGGTTTACATCACTCCTAGGGTATAGTTTGTATTGTGTAACATGCTGTACATCCTCTTTTTAAACGACTACAGATCTCTGAACAGATGGAACTACACAGAAGAACATACTTAACTGTTGTGACTTTACAATCCTACTGTAAACAGTGTGAAGAAAACTAAAATTTTTCTTACCATTTTTTTTAAAAGTCGAGAGATTTGCAGCATCCACCACACAAACACACACCATCTTGAAACAAAATCATTCATCAGTCATCTCATAGCAATGAGTTCTCATTAGTTGCTCCCATTAGTGTGCTATGACCTCCATTTGGGAATTATGGATTAACCATTAATGAGCTTTTTCCTCTTTGTTCCACAACATAAACATTTAATGGGTGGATGATCACTGAGGTGATGAATCAGTGGCGGGAAGGCAGTAAATGCTTAACCATTTATAGTCAATTTTTGATCTAATTTGATTGGTTTCAATTAAAACTATGTCCATGAGCACATAAAGTTTGTATGCTCTTTTTGTGACTAATAATGAGAATCTCTAATGAACTATACATTTCAGAACTGCAGCAGGTCATCTTGACCATATCTACATGCCTAAATGCATTGAGTTTCTGTCATGTGATTGGCTGATTACAGGAACCAAAATACGTGAGCACATCACACCAATTCTTGCTTCTTTGCACTGGCTTCCTGTTAATTTTAGAAAAGATTTTATTATTAGTTTTTAAGGCCTTGGAAGGTTTGGCTCCTCAGTACATCTCAGACCTCATCCAAATTTAGACCCTGGCTCGCGTTCTGAGGTCTGAGAACCAGCTCCTGCTCGTGATCCCAAAAGCAAGACTTAAAACCTTTTTAAGAGCTTTTTTTGTTTTTGGTCCAAAGCTGTGGAATGCTCTGCCTCCTCACGTTCGAGCAGCTCCCACTGTGGGGTGATTGAAGATGCGTCTTAAAACTTATTTTTATTCTTTGGCTTTTAGCACCGCATGAGTTTGTGTTGACCTCTGTTGTCTTTTTATTGTTTGGATTTTATTTTGCCATTTTAAGTTATTTTAGGTGTTATTATTGTTTATGTTTTTAACAGCAGTTTGGAAACATTTGTTTATAAAACCTTGCTATATGAATAAAGTGGATGAATGCGTTGACAAGCAGTTGTACCTAATAAAGTGGCCGGTGAGTTGATGTGTCAAGGGAGCGATTTTCTAAATAAATTTTTAAGAATAATGTATCTGGAATATTTTTCTAAAATAAATGTTTTTTTTTCATATAACAAAGTTCGGGGGGAGCTTATTAGGGTTAGCCGATCATCTCTTTGAGTGTCCAATCGTGAATAATCATTTCCGATGAATGAAGCTTTATGTAACGGCAGTGATTGCTAGCCCGGAATGTGTTTCCTCATCTTGCCACGTTTGCTTGATATAAATGTAAGTTCATGTTAGTGAACTTGTGAAGCTAACCGTAGCCTCTGCTAACATGAGTATCTAAGTTAACACTCCTATAAAGAAATGCTATCATTGTAGGTTAGTTGTAATTTACTGAAAAATTAACATTGATTTTAAAAAAAAACAAAAACAAATATGCTTTTACGGTGATGATGATTTATTTTTTGTTTCCCATTTGGACTATCATCAGGAAAACCACTATTCCTGATCACACTGAATTCTTTCCATTGTTTAATCAAGCCGTGGTTCTATATTCCTTGAAGTGTTGGGTCACAATTTGTGTCCCTTTAACGCCTAATAAAACACAAGGAAGAATTCTGATTTGTTCATCAACAGTTACCAAACAAAGTGGGGCTTTCAATAGGTCAGTTGCATTGACGTCATTGCATTTCACTCTTCTTCCCCTGGTTCTTGTAAGAATGAGTTTTCCTTGTTCAGTGGCATATCTGTAATTTAGTTTGTCTTCAGTGAAGCACTTGGTTCTGAATTATGTCATTTTCCAAAGGTGTTTCAGTCTTGAGTACGAATGACACTTCTGGACAGAACATAAATTATACCCCAGCCTATAATTTCAGTCTAATTTGAGCTTGTTGAAGTGTGAGATTTAAAACGTAGTGTGTGTATGTGTCTGGAGAAGAAACATTCAGAGCTGGTCCACTGGATCACCTGCTGTCTCGCTCAAAACCTTTTCCTTGCAAAGAACACAGTGTTCAAATGTGATTCATTATTCATTCGTGTGACGTTTTGAATTTCAAAGAATGGTCTAACATTTTAAACACTTTGAAGGAAGCCAATGCAGTGCTCGCATTTCCTCTAGACCATAGCGCGTGTGTTGAACAATTTAGAGACTGTCACATTTGCAGAATCTTAAGACCCTGTATTTCTTTCAGTATTTGTATCAGTAAACACATTTGGTAGAGAACAATTGATGATCCAGAGAATGTTTGGGAGATGCCAAAATTGATGTATTTTAAAGCTGAGATTCATCCAAAAAAAAAAACACCATATCAGATGTGAAGCATAGGGGGGGGTAACATCATGCTTTGTGGTGTATCCGTTTCAGTAAACGTCACACAATAATAATATGTTTATTTGGCTTTTGGAGTCTGTTTGATTTATTTCCATGACAGTGAATGTGTCATACTGTTTGCAGAGCTCTATTTCTAAAATACACAAGTAATGAACATTTTAGTGCCGTATCTCTTATGAAATGGACAGAAAAGTACAATTAAACATATGGTAATTATTGATGCTCATAAACAAATCGTTTCTTTTAGAAACAAATATAAAAAAAATGCAAATCAAACTTCAGACAAAAAAAATAAAAAATAACCCCCCCCCCCATAAAGCAAATGCCATTGTTATTTTTTTTCACTTTATTGTTTTTATGCCCGATCAGCTAGGCAGAAGGATTTACCTCACAAAGCTTCCAATGGAACACTAATTGTCGTATGATGGAGCGAAAAAAGTCTCATTAAATACAGAAATGTAAAATATACAGCGTAGAGGGAAGTAGAAAGAGACAGGAAGAAAGGTGGATAGACCGGGGTGGGACCAACGCAGATGCCGTTAACAAATAAACAAATGTTCCACTTTGAATTGTATTTTTGTACATTTGTACATCTGTGGTCGAATTTCTGTCTAATATAAAATACAAAAAAAGAAAAATTTCAAGCGTAGTCACAAAAAAAACTTAAGGTCAGATATTGTAAAGCAGTACAACAATTGTCAAAAAGGCCCGGCACTAGTAAGGTTTAAAAGATAAAACTACAATAAAACAAAAATAAACACAATGTGGGGTATTTGTAATGGGTTCAGCAGGAAAAAAAACCCCGAAATATTTGGAATTCCCGCCTCACACTAAACTTAAACAAGCTGTGTTTAAACATAGCTTAATTATGCTTTGAACTGGAACTTGTTGCCAAATGTTTAACATAATTATTTAAAACACGCTGAAAATGCACCATAACACTTAATAAATGTTTATTATTATGTTGTGTTTTTTTTTTTATTTAACTCTCTTACAGCCACACTCTCAGCTATCTGAGGTAAACCAGTTTGACATTTGCATCCGTTGTTAAACTAGACGTGTGTCTTTCAATATCCTCTGATACATGCCTCTTAGAAAATATAAAGCCACTGACGTGTTCATTATTCATAAAACACACTTAACCTTTACAGAGAGGCCCAGTGAAGCGTTAGCAGACTGGCGGAATTAGCTGTGATTGTGTGGATACAAGACCTCTGTTCAACATTATCGATTATTTATGACTGCTCTTTCAACATCGACTGTTAAATTCTGAAATGCTACGTGCGAATCATTAGCGGTTAGCTCAGTTTTGTTTCGTTGTTGTTTCAGCCTCCCACCTCCATGAACCTTTGGCCTTTTCGTAGTCTGATCTTGACGCCTCCTTCACATGATCGCAATCTGTAACGCCTCTTCTCTCTGCTTCAGTTCTCTCTGAGCTTCTTAGGAGACTTGTTTAGTCTAAAGATAGACATTTTTTGCAGTAATACGATTGAAAATCTGAAGCTCAACATAGTGATCCAAGAAACACTGGAAAAGATAAACAAATACAGAACAAGCTTTGTATTGTGCTATGAATTCAAAGCATATTGTGGATAGTTAAAAGAAATCGTCACTTTATTCATTGACACTCAATTAGGGAATTAAGTAAAATAGCAAGGTGTTTTATCTATTTTAAGCATTGGGAAAATGGCCAGTCCATTACCTACAGAAGTAGCAAAGGCCCCCGAATCAATCTCTCGTTTGCCTTTGTTTACATCTTTGACTGACACCAACCAACTGGAGGAGTGTCGATGTGTCATTTCTCGGCCGAAAAGACCCAAGATCTCACCTGAGAGCCACAAAGGATCCTTCTAGAAATATAGAGTATATTATAGTGTCCATATTAAACAAAAGCATGGATCCTGACAGAGGATAATGTCGATCCAAGCTACCGAAAAAACGGCCCTGGAAAGCAAACTCCAAAAAGGTGCTAGGTCTCCCGAGTTAAAACACTAGTCCAGTGATCAATAGTCACAAATATCATATCGCTTCTATTAAATCCAAGGGTCAACTCCGGTCAGGTCCCTGTGGACCACTACTTGAAGAGCATAAGCAAAAGTCCCATTAACATAAGGGGGGAACGTAGTGAATGAACAGCAGAGAGCTGGGAGCAAAATAACAAAGCTACCAGGTGCTCAAATCCGTCAGTTCTAGACTGTCCGCTGGTTAAACCAATATTTGGTAAGGCTTATCTGAAGTTAGCTAGAGAACATTTGGATGATCCAGGAGATTGGGAGATCCTTTCGTACCAAATTTGAACTCTTCTTGATGTGTGTAATGATGAGTTTCATACAAAAACACCATAACTACTGTAAAGTAAAGGTGGAAACATCATGCTTTGGGTGTAAAGGAAAGAATGGTTGGAATGTTTTTGGAAAACCTCCTATCAGCAACAACATTCAGGATTAAACTTGGATTTGTCTTTCAGCATGACCATAATCCCAAACATACACCCCAGGCAACACAGAAGTGGCTTCATAAGGAGCATTACAAGGTCATGGAGCGGTCTAGACAGCCTGAACCCCATAGAAAATCTTTGAAGGGATTTGACAGAACAACACTGCTCTAGAGGAGATCTGCTGGAGCAATGAGGCACAATTCCAGAAATCTATAGAAATCTTGTAACAGAAAACTGTTGACATGTCATTTCCGAGGGAATAAACAAATGCTGAAATTTTGTTATTGACTGAATACTTATTTTTCCACCATAGCCTGCTAATAATCTCTTGAAATATGTGATTTGTAGAATTGGTGGCTGACTAAATACTTTTTTTTCGCCTCACTCTTTAAGTTCAATCCACAAAAGATGCATGTTTGTAAAGAGCTTCTAGTTTAATCTCTAAGATGTAAGACTCGTCATCTTTTTTTCATCGAATCAAAGGCTCTCTGAAACTGAGAGATTACTGCTGAACTAGATGTGAATTGTGCACAACAGGCTGTTTGTATGCCTTCACCTTTGCTTCATTGGATTTGATAACTGTATATTCACAAAGAAAGGTGCTGAAACATCCTATTCTTCCTATTATGGCAAGCGAGGATGGCAGAGACTGATAACTGAGATGGATTACGTGGGCCAGAATGTCACCTTGTTCAGGACTTGGCTGCACTTGCAATTACTGGAGGTAGATAGACCAGGAGAGAGAGAGAGAGAGCGACCGAACTAGAGCTGCTTTTCAATTGTTTTTAATACATTTTCCAGTTAGTAAAATATGCTAAAATTAACATTTTGTGTTGTGGATTTCTTGCAGTAAACTGCGCCTTTAAACTCATTTTCCAACAATTAGTGTTAAAGCCCAGCGGCTCAGTTTTGGATTTGATAATCGATAGTTTGAACCGTGCACTCAGAAGCAGATCTATAAACCATCATCACATGCCCTTGAGCAAACTGTTCCATAGAATATCTGGGGCAGGAGTTGTTTGGGATAAAAAGTAAAAAAAAAACTGAGCCAGTTTTTATCCTGAGACTCTCTTCTTGGTAAAACTGTAGGCTGCCAAGCTAGCAATCAAAAGGTTGTTCATTCCAATAGTGAAACTGAAGAGGAAAAAGAAAGGCTTTCATTACGAGGAACAATGCCTTGAACCTCTGATCGGCCCGTTTTGTGTTCATCTAGGATTCTGGAAAGATCTTTGTGTTCTGTCGAGCCCAGAGTGGCAGAAGCCCGTAAGAGATGACAACATTGTCTTTCTCTCCATGAAGGACATTACTAAAAGTCTTTGCTTATCTGCCTTTACACTGGTTATCCCTAAACACCGGCCATGCATCAACTGGATATCAACTATTTCCATTTTATTTATTATCTGAGAATTCTCTTTTATTTTGAAAAACGCCTGTATTCTCTTGGTTAGATCTCCAAAATGTGGGTGAAAAAATAATGTTTTGGAAAGAAAAAGAAGGCTTTTAACAGACAATTACAGGAGTCTTACTTGATAAATGGATTCATCACGATAGATGACTTCCACACATCAAACTCGGCCTTAGTTGCGTTCCATTCTTAACGCTTGGGTTTAATGTAGTCACCTCACCCTTTTCAGCTTTAACAGTATTAACAGTTTTATGGGAAACCTGTTATTGGAATGGCACTGCTCGACTCGGTCGGGTTTTGGAAGCTTTTCCACTGCACTCCAATCCTTTCACATGGATGGTGTTCAAAAAGCCAGCTAAGTTACACCAGGGAAGTAATTTACTCTGATTGGAATGAAAAGTTTGACAACTTTCTGTTGATCGCTGACTGGGCAGTTGCTAAGCTCACTGATTGTCCAGAAAGAATCACCTGTGTATGCTTTAATACAGTGTGCAACACAAAAACACTAATGACCACATAGCTTCCTAATTCCCCGCAATTAGTTTTTTAAACTTGGGCTTTCATTTGAGGATTATGAACCACTACATAAATAGTGTAAAAATACCACCCCTTGAAAGGTCACAGGGTGATTAAAAGGCTAGAAGCTCGTTAGAACGGCTTAGGTGGCTGCACTCACAATTCCAGCTACTAAAACGAAAAGTTCTTTTGAGGAGCACAAGGGAGCCACGCCCCTACGGCGTAGTCACTCCGCCCTCAGTTCTGGCAATGCTCGTTATCCCAGGCCCAAGTTATGGATGCCCTTAGGCGATACATTCTTGGTAGTGGCCGATGTTCGGCGGCGCCTCCTTGGAGACTGAGGTGGTTGTCGGTGGTTGGATCTCTTCTCATGGTCCCTATGTTGTTGCTATTGTGTGGAGTCCTTCCCAGATGTGGTGCTGGCCATTATGACAACGGGATATATACATACATATACTTTTAAAAAACAAATATACTCACTTGTTTTGGGATAAATTCTGGATCACAAACAGTTGTTACAGAGCCAAGCTGTCTGGAGTGAAATGATTCCCAGAAACATGCATTTTGCTTGGGTGGTATTCCTTCATGTCAGAAACTTGTCCATAGTGTCCTCGGTGGTTCAGTTGATGGAAGGATAAGAACGCCTTTATCCACTTCTTTACATTTGAGTGCACAGAGACAGAAGCCATCAATAATTGAAGACAAATGTTTACAAGCAGGGAATGAGCCATGGGGGGGTTGATAGAAATTGCAGGATCCTGGCCGGTCATTGCCGATGTCATACACTGTCAGATCAATCATTTTTGAAGAATTTAACAAACTTTTGGTCTAAAAAAAAAACCTTTGGATTGATCTTTTCGAGTTATTGAATAGAGATGTGTATTTTGTGTTTGTTCACAAACAAACTAAAAGAGAGATTTGCATTTATGATGTGCCATTGAGCTCAAGGTGGAAAAACGATAGACTTTCTCTCTAGAATATTTCAGAAACATTTGGAATGAAAAGTAAAACATTTAATAGGATGAAGCTGACATAGCTGCACCGTGACCGACTGCAACATGTCCAAAGGCAACAAATCTATCTTTGGTTCTAAACGGCTCAACAGTTTTATAATGTGCTTAAAAACACCATGTAAAAAAAAATGTCACCATCCTCCTACTGAGAAAAAAGCTTCCGGGAAAATATTGTCCTAGCCTAACCTTTTAACCAGCTAATATTCCCAGCTTCCTCAGCTGACACAACCAGTTCATGGGAGCTTCACTGTGAATAAGGCGAGATTTCATTTTCTGATAGTGACACGCGAGAGAGTGTTTCCTAATTCTAGATGCGTCACACTGGAGCTTCATCAGCTGTGGAGAATAGAGGGCTAATCTCTAAGGAATGTGTTCCTGTACTATCTTTAAAGGGAGGAGGACAGAAGATAGCAGGACTTCCCTTGAGGAGATGACATGCCATGTCAACCAAAGTGAAGATAGAGATCCATTTATTCCGCAAATTGTCCAACACTAGTGTTCAACAATTTGTTGTTTTATCCTCATGAAAATGATGGTCACTATGGACGTTTTTTGTTGTTTTTAATCCAGTACAGTGTGTCAATTTTTTCAAGCCATTGTTCAACTGACTTTAACTGAAACATGTTTTAAAGAGACAAACTTTGCAATTGCCTGTCATATAGTTGCCTGCTGATCTTTTTTATTTTTAGCCCACAAATGTAACTGAAGGTGAAACAAAATACACATTTTCTCACCCAGATAGATGCACTTTAACAATGCATTAAAACTGCAAGCAGTAATCAAAGGGCTTAAGCACCTTCAGCATTGCCTTTAGGTGGCCAGCTTGTTGCACAGAACTAAAATTACTGAAGGCCGAATTAAAATTACTGAACGATACAGGCAAATGAAATAATGAAAACCACATCTCGAAGAGTGATCACGCCCAAGCAGCGCTAATGTGTCTGAATATTTATGGCCGCCCGTTTAACAAAGTCAAAAAAGCTTTGCAATGTTACGTCCCATATGCCTTAAACCGATGGAGTTTGGAGCTGAACAGATCAAATCTCTAGGACACATGTGTCAAAGTCAAGGCCGAAATCTTGTAACGCATGCGCAGTAATGAATGTTGAAACACGTATGCGCACAGTGATGGATGTTGAAACCACAGATATTTTATACTTGGACAAGTGTTCTTTGAAAAGACATAAAAATTACATTGACACGAAATACTCTTTTTGCTCTGATAAACCCGATTGGTTTGATCATTTGATTTATAATTGCAGATATACAGCAGTTTGTGAAATTTGATTTTAAGTTATTTTATCGTGCAATATTTGTGTTATTTTTGTTTTTTTTCTAATGCTATTTCTCTCTTTCTTATATACCTTTTTTGTTTTATATCGTTAATTACTTTTTTTTCTATGTTATAATTAGCAACATTATGACCAGTAGACTTTGTATGCATGCGGGACTTTTTTTTTGTATTTTTTTATTTCCCTATGTATTTATGGTTATTCCAAATCATCTGTGCGTGCGTGCGTGTGTGTTTGTACTTATTTTTGAATCTTATACTACTTATTCAGCAAATTTGGAGAGGGTCTATCTGCCCAAGCCCCTTCTCTCCCAACACAGGCTGCTACAGTTGGGAGACTTGTTGTATATTTTTGAACCATTCTGTTTGCCTTTTTAGATATAAATGGTTTATTAAGAACTGCGAGAGCAGTGTCCCCTTTCATCTGGGTTCTGATTCACTTGACAGTGATGTAATTTGAAAAAAAAAAAAAAGATTTTTCATTATAATGTCGTTATCAGTATATTTTAAACGGCTGCTTCCTAAAGTGCTTTTGTTTTGTTACCATCGTAACTCATTGTATTGACACTGTACTCAGTGAATCAGAAATGCACTTCTGCACACACCATTGTTCTGTTTTAGCACAAAATGAGCTCTTTGGGATCTCGGGCTATGATGCCACCAGTCCAAGGACAGAGAGGATGACTGGGAAGGCCGGTTAATGTATCACAAACATCTCCTTTGTGCTTATTTCCAGAGATTATTCATGTAATGAAATCTTTCAACAGTTTGCATGACCTTGAAAGAAAAAAACCCTTGAACAAATGTTTTAATCATAATGCGGTCACATTAAATCACATTGTTCCTAGTACATAAGAATACTTGCAGCAACCTCTTCCCCCTGAAAGCACCACTCACAGCCCTATTAAAAGCGGGAACATTCATTTAGTTAGAACTAATTGAAGGAGATCCCCAAAACACAGACAAAAAGACCAAGTACAAAATGTTCAGAACACAAATAATGGAATGAAAGGTAGGTAAAAGTAAGAAGAAACGAGTTTGTGTAGAGAGATTGATCGAATAATATTTTTCCTGATGTTCCTGCCAGTCTTGTGTTTGCCTCGGCTAAAAATGTCAATAAATGATGATTACACTGTCAGACTTGATTGTTCTCATTTCAAACCAACACTGCTGTTGATAATGGAAAACAAACTTATTTTCCAAATATGACAATCAATTTTCCACCCAGCGTTATTCTTGAAAACAGCCACATGATTTAAATAAACGCAAAAACAGTGTGCTCGACTGAGCTGAATGAGAAAGTAGCGTCTGACTTGTTTTGAATTTCATTCCATTCAGTTTTCCGAAGACGTTTATGCTTTGCAAACACCTTTCCACATTGTGATCTGCATATTGAATTACTTTGCAGAAATTCTCTCTTTAAAAAAAAAAAAAAAAAAAAAATCAAAAAAGTGAATATCCACTGAAGTTTCTGATTGGTCAGAATTACAAAAATTACATTGTTCATCCAAATAAGCTCCTAGACTTCTGTTTTACCCTAGTTCATGCACAGAGGTGCATTTTAATACACCAGGAGAGAACAGGGCGTGTCAATCCAGATTCTGTAACCAAATTTGTCTGCAAGAGTGATGCCGTTACCGCCGGTCTGGATTGACAAATGGTTTACGGTAGAGTAGTTCAGGTTTGCAGTAGTTTCTATTTTCATCTTCATCATTGTCAATATCGGAGTCAGTCATTTTTTTTTTTCTCAGTGTTATTGGTTTGGTTTCAATTTTACATAAGTCTTTTCATAGTTAAAAAAGCAACAAGAAGACAAGCAACAAGAGTACCCTCGTCTCGGCTGAGTTTTGGACAAAAAATTCTGCAGCCTTTACTGAAGCAGTGATTTTTCCGAAAAGTGGAGTTCTGCCATTGTTACATTTTTTTTTTATTGTATAATCCTTGTTCGAGGTAATCTGTTTTAGTGTTTTATTATAACAAACAAAGCAAGCCTCGTCATGTCTAGTATTTATACATAATGTCTACGAAGCCCAAAGAAAAAGCTTGCATTCCATGTTTGCTTTTTAAGTTTCTGGCACATTATTGAATCTTGATCGAATATCAATTTTTAGTTTTTCATTATGATTTTTTAATTTATTTTATTAGATTTTTTTTTTAGTCGATATTCAATCGAACGAATGATTCATGTATTTAATGCAAAAAAAAAATATTTAATGCAGGGAATTATTGGAGAGCTCAGAAAAACAATTAGAAAAATGGGTCAGGAATGCAATATTTAATACATTTGAGAAACATCAGTAACATAATGTTGGTCAAACAAAAGCAAACGTAACCACTGCTGGTAAAATTCTCCTGGTAGATACTGAAGATACTTTTTCAGTCGCATTCTGGAGATTATCAAGAGCAATTGTGAGGATGTCCTGAGTGCCCGAGTGTTACAATAAACTGAGAAACTGTGTAGTTTTACCTTTAATAGCTGATAGACCAATACTGCAATGTTTTGTTTTATTTAAAAAATGCTGCGTTTCTATTTGTAACATTATAAAAAATTTGCTTACTTGACAAATTTCCTTGTTAATGCCATCAGTGAAAGAAAGCCACAGCAAACCACACATGAGCTGAACTCTATTGCTGGTCGTACAGCTCTTTTTACTGAGCTGAAAAAGAGCGTGTAAAAAGGAGCAAGCCAGTGTTTGGAAGGGTGCATGTGTTTTTCTATTAGTTTTACGGAATATTGGTTGTGAAAAGGGAAAACTGGACACATTTTTTGCTCAAAACTCCATCCATAGGAATACACTTGAAGCCAACAGCGAAATATAAAATCATGTTAATCGATGCTGTGCTATATTTTTCCCATTGTTAATATGTAATTAAATCAAGTTTAAATGTCATTTTAAAGGTTTTTTTGTGTGTTGCCAAAAAACACGTGAACCCTGTTAACCCCCTCTCCCTCACTCTTTTCTATACAAAGAGTTCGTTACTGTGAAATGAAATTGAAGTTTGAATGCGTTTACTTGCATGCATATATTTGTGTGACTTTGGTATCGCATTGTAGCCATGAAATGCCCAAAGATGGCGTCAAGGCTTAATACCAACTAAACAATCAAACTCCCTTCCTCATCCGTGCTCGTATACACACTTGATTAAATACTACTGATCACTGTATAAAATACTGTGTAAATTTCGTTGTAATTACTCAAACTGTTTGGTTTGGAAACGGAAAACTGCATTGAATACAGAAGTCGTGCATATCCAAAACACATTTGAGTGGGAAGCTCCACCCACTTGACACTGCAATGATGAATTGTTTAACAAATTGTGATGTAAAAATTGCTATATCCGTATAATCGGACAAACCATCTGCTTGAATTCACTGTCTGTGAATTTGTGTCTTAAACACAGATGGATTTCTTTCTGTTGCCATAGCACCAAACATAGACGAGAATGACACTCAGAGATTTATTTCACACAGTTGTTGCATTTTTCATCCCTTTAAAGTTTTGCTGATGATATTCATTGTTTAATGCTCTCCATAAATTTGTGGGGATCTCATCATTCTGTGTCCATCTCCATCTCGGTGTATTAAATTGATCTCTTAAACTGAAAAATATTTCTCTGGCTGTAAGTGACCCATGATTAATGATGGGATGTTCGGACTATCCCAATGTTACAAGCATAGACATCCCTACGTTTGACTAACCGAGCTTCAACACGCATCTCCTTCCCTCTATCACTTATGCAGGGCTGAGCCGATCCTCACCAGAGTGAAAGAAGATCACACCAGGATAATCCTCCCAGCGATAGATAATATCAAGTACAACACCTTTGAGGTGCAGCAATACGCTAATGCAGCTCACGGATATAACTGGGGCCTCTGGTGCATGTACATCATCCCCCCTCAGGATTGGCTGGACAGAGGAGATGAGACTGCCCCCATCAGGTAAGGGCATCCAGTGGTCCCCTCCATAATGCATGAGAACATTCTCTGCAATATCAATGACCAGGGATATAACAGATGAATATTTTAAACGTGATAAGGTGGCGTCCGATTCTTGGAAGCGCACTAAATATATTCATGCGAAGGATTTGTTAGTTTGAGCACTCACCAGTACAGAAAATGCAATGTTTTTTTTTTTTTTTTTACAAAGAGCAAGAGATGTGTTTAAAAGTTTTTTTTTTCTTTATTTGTGCATTTCATTGAGATCCACTAATAATCTGTAAATAAAAATGACCTTTTGAGGTTATTTGCAACATTCACTTTTAGCAGATGCAATTATTGAATGTTTGGAATGAATCATTCTGTGTTCTGATTGGTCCACAAACTTGAATATTAAAATTCGACTTAAAAGTGACCGCCTGCTGAACTTTTGTTTTGGTTTTCGTGCAGATTAAAAGATGTGTTTGAGTTTCACTTTGGCAAATTTTTGCATTAAATCATACATTATATTATAAGCTATGCATTACACTGGAAAAAATACTCACTTGGAACGAGACGAAAAGCTCGTTACACTTTTGTAGATGAAGCAAAGAATAATTTTGACTAAAAAAATTCAAGAATGTGGCCGAAATCAGAAAATGCTGATGGATCTTAAAAAAACTCTCAAAATAAGTAATGTATTTTTTTAGAATGTAAAACTGCATTGAACATAGACTACTTAAACTTGTATTTAGAAACTGGGAGGAGGCTGCATTAAAACAGACAAAAAGTCGTTGATTTATAATCCGGAAAAAAGTTTTGAAAAATAGTGCTTGAAATACTAGTTTGTGTAGTTGTGACTCTTAAATTTCCAAGCATGTTTGTTCTATTAGATCAGGGTTGTCAAACTCATTTCAGCTCGCGGACTGCATGGCGTACAATTTGTTCAAAAATACTTGAGAACCTTAAAACACTAATTTGCTTGTGTTTTATCTATATTTACACAAACTACCAGAAACAAAACTGTTTTTTGTCACAATTGTGATTTTTTTTTTTTTTTTTTATGTTTTAATCAAAAATTCAAGTGAAAATCTTGATATTCACCTGTTTTATCTTATTTGAATATATTCCATTCAAAATGGTACTTTTTTTATCTCTATGACACACAGACTATCAGATTTGTTTTCTCAACCACCCATATAAGTCCTTAACTCGCCAGTAATAATACGATTTTGCCTTTAAATAAGAAATATTTACTAATATTTTAGGGAAAACAGCATTCGTTCAAGAATGATCCTTTTAATACCCATAATAAAGAATGCAGTGTTAAAATTATTTTTTTATATTCTTTGCTTTTATACTTTGTTTTTCTTAATTGGCTTGTTATTTGCATTTATTAGATAAAACAGAACACACAGTCAGAAAGCGAAGTACATGCTGCATAGTTCTCTGCTTGCTTGGGATTCTAACTCAGGTTGCTCTGCATATATATCAAATGCAAGCTCCACCACTCCGCAGGACTCTATCGATAGTTAAAAGTTTATAAAAAAACACTGTTACTCTCTCACTTCTCCTCAACTGCACTCACACTCTTACAAACACATAATTAAAATAATAAAAAAACATAATTGAATCATGAAAACAAATATACTCAATATATACACTAGGTGTCCGTTATATTTATGAAAACAAAAGGATAAAAACACTTCTGTCTGTGTGGGATAAATGTATACACAATAAACATTTCACTTTTTGGATGCATCTATACTGAAATATATCTACCTTTTCAGTGTATTCTAATTTTATGACCAGGACCTGTATTTTAGGTGTGCAATAGTTCATGTTAAATCTAATTTTAAGCTCTCAAGTAACCTGCTGAGATGACCTTTGATACTGCTCAGGCTTAAAACCCCACGAGTTATGGATAAACCCTGTCAAAGCAAGTGGGCTTATTTATTTCGTATGGAATCTAGTCAAGGTCGTATCAGGACTGCTGAAATCCCATTCATTATTCATATCTCTAAAGATGCTTCCGAGAGAATCCAGCTCTGTAGCCCAACAGAGGCTGATCTCCCAATAATACTCAGAAAAGTTGTTGTTTTTTAGTAATAGCAAATGCATTAAATACAAACACATGTTTTTCAGTGCAAAATAACCACTGAGAAATTTATTTTAAAACATGCTTGAGTTAATTCTGATAAAAGATTTAAGGCATCAGCAGAGAGAGATTGTGGGGAGGTGGCTAGATAGATTTGTGTGTCATCAGCATAACTATGGCATGATATTAGGTTCCTTTTCATGATTAGATCAGTAGTACAAATAGTAGAGGGGCAAGTATTGAGCCTTGAGGTACTCCACCAGAAACTGAAGTCCTGTTCGACATGTGGTCTCCCATGTTCACATTGAAACCTCTTCCTTCGACGTAAGAGCTGAACCATTTTATCACAGTTCCTGAAAGACCATCAGAGATATTGTGGTCGGCGGCTCTCCGAGAAAGTGAAACCAAAACTTTTCCTGAATCTGTGTTTAATCGGATGTCATTGATTGGCTGTGATGGGCCCTGAAACCCGACTGATATCTATCAACTGGTAACTAAAAGAACACCATTCTTTGGTCCCATTCCAAGAAGACAAGAATCTGAGAACCATCCAATCAGTGATTGCTATTGTGAAAGTGTAAGAGTGGCATAAATATGCATGAAAAAACTGTTTTCATTCGCTCCCATGGCTCTGGGCTCAGGCTTCTTCCTGTAGCTATAATCTTATTTTTCCTTGTGTTTTCAGCAAAGTTAAGCTGTGAAAGGGTTTGTGTAGGTTTGCAAGCTACCAGCATATAACCATTTCTCAATATAGTCGTAACTAATGTTTTTTTTTTGCCTTTTTTTTTAGCAAGCGTATAATTTTTCCATGGTTATTTTATAAGTAGCTCACATGTGGTGTGTGGACACCTGGACTTTAAGTTTGTCTGCAGCACAAGCACCGAGGTCCATAACAGCTGTGCCCATATTTAAGTAAAGATTCAAAACCTTAAAAATGACTAATGGGTAAGGGTACGCCATTAATGGGCAGTAGTAGGCACTCTATATTTATCTCTTGTTAATGCTGACAAATCGATTATGCTTTATCTCTTTTCTATATTGTTTTATATGGTAAAAGTTGTGTCGGTATACCATGTGAGTATTGCACAGCACCCAACAGAAATATATGGTTACTATGATTCTTTATTATGAAAAAAAAGTTTCACATTCTGATTATCGAGCATGAAAGGGAAAAAAAATAAGTCTCTTAGCACAAGCATACAGGACTTTAATTGTAAACTTCCCCCTCCCTCATCTACTTTATCTCTTTTTTTCTCTCACTCTCTCAGAGCAGAGCTTATTAGTTGATTCATTAAGCTCAATAAAGCTGCGTTTTCAGTTAAATCTTCATAAACCTTGCTTTCGCTTTGTTAGGAATTAATATAGAATGTTTCGTAATGAGCTAAATCCTCTCTGATGTTCCATCAAGGTGCGTCATATTGACAGACAATCTCCTAAGTTTCTGAAGTCAAAAAGAAAGCTAAATTGTAAAATTCGTGAAACAGAAATGTATTGTTTGGATAAAAGCTTGAATTTAATTTAATTGTAGAACCACGGGTTTCACATTCTGAAGAAAATACTTGTTCAAGCATGAAATGGAAATATAACATAAATGTCTCTATAGTATAAGCATACAGGACTTTAATTCTGCCTATTATTCATCTGCTTTTATCCACAGTCTGTGTTGTTAATGGTTTTCTATTGAACTGGCATCTAAACGAGACAGATAAATCTCTCCAGATCAACTCTTACTGCAATTCACCCCAAGATTATGATACATTATGGCTGGGGGTTGCAATAAAAGTTAAAAACTCGAACAAAATCTCATCATGAACCGAGGCAGCAGTTATTGTTCATGCAGAATGATTCTCAAGTGCTCGTATTGACGATTTAAAATGGCCGCCTGCAGGCCGAACGCGTGTCTTTGAGGATCACTATTGGAAATCATTTGGCTTGCACTTCTGTCAAGCTCTGACTGTATCCAGCTCCGCTCAGCTGGCCTGTGGCTAGTCAACACTGAACATCCCAATGCTGAAAGCAGCCAGACAGTGTTTATTTAAATCTCTAAAGCTCACTGTTTAATGACGGATATGTGTAAAAGATATTTGTTAATATGTCGAGGAGGTGCTTCCATGAGAAGAGAGGGTGCAGTTAGTTTCATAGATGTGTGTGGCAGCTTTTAAGATGACGACTGCATATATTGCATTTCGTCTTCGGCCTAACGCAGCAGCTTCCATTTGGTACCAGTTTATCTGAAAGTGGCGATTTGTTCTTTTGGACTCATTGGATGGACGCGGGGCTTTATTTATAAATATTTTAAAGTGATATTCCACTTTTGCGCATACATTTCTTTTGGATGGGAACATGGCTAATTACTAGCTTTATTGGCCTGTAATCAGCAAATAATAAGCTGAAAATGGTTTTACAAATCATATGAAACTTTTGAGTTTTTCTGAATACACCTGTGGTTGAAAGCCAAAGATATGGGGGGAAAAAACTTGCATATTGATTGAAAAAGTAGAGAGGTTTGCATTTACATGTTCTCTCCACTACACAAAAGATATCTTAAAACACAAAACTGCTTATAATAATTGTAAAAATCTTTGATTTCCATGCAAAATATTTTTGGGTGTTAAATACAGTTGTATAATTAATCACCAAAATCAAAACAAATATTTGGAGCATTTTGGTTTATTTTGAAAGTTTAAATTCTGAAAGTTTAAATTTTTTCCAGAACTCGTCAAGTCAGGTAGATTTTGGTAACTTCAATCCTAAAAGCTAATGCAGCACATGGTGAAATGAAACGATGTTTCTCCAGAGCCCTGGTGCTACATAAAACGACAGTCACATACAGCTCAATAGAAAACAACGGGCTAACTGGTCTATATACATGTATAAAGTGCAGCCTAGTGCAAATGGGGCAAAAAACACCGACTGATAAGCTGCTAACCTAAACTATAAACAGGGGTGGAATAGTAATGAAGTGTGCAAAATAGCGGTTAAATATTTACCATTGACTTATAATGGCTTTTCAAAGGACAAAATGTCTTCAAGATGAAACCTCACAGAGAAACTGGGGCGTTGTTCTTGTTAATCATAGTAAAAATTAAAATTTTTTGACCGCTGATGGCTCCCTAGCAATAGACTTTATTGTAACAACAATTTTGGCATATCCCTATCTCATCTTGGGTAATAGCTCTATATTACTCATATTGACCAAAATTCTTCCTTTGGCAACCATCCAAGTTTGTTGCCGACTTGTCAAAGTGGCGTTTAAAAGTATTTTATAAGCAAACATTGTGCGCAAACTTTAGCCATCTAGTTTAATTTGTAATTTTGTTTACATTTTATTATTTGTTTTGCTTTTCTCTGCCACAATCAAACTATCAGTTTAGTCCAGGTAAATGGAAATGTTAACAATAAAGTATTGAATGACTATTTTTATGTATACGTCTTTATTTTCTCTGCTTTTCCCAGAACTCCTGCCATGATTGGCTGCTCCTTTGTGGTGGATCGTGAGTATTTTGGAGAGATTGGACTTCTCGATCCAGGCATGGAAGTCTATGGGGGAGAGAACATTGAGCTTGGCATGAGGGTAAGTTTTATTCTGTCATATTTGTACCCTAAAACAAGAGGGTCTGTTTGCAATGGCAGATTTCCTCAAAATCATTCAAATTTGAAGCAAAGAGTTTTGTCTTCATAATGATGTTCGATTGAGACATTCACAGTCCAGTGTTTTCATCATTAGAATTCACCGAGCATTGAGCTCTTGCATGACACACGAGACCCTCCTAGAAATTTCTCCTCACATTTGAGGCCACCCTCTCAGTAAACCCACATGTTGCTATGTAATTAACTCTATCTACAAAGCTTCAGCATTTGACACATTTAATTACGTTCCTTCATGCTTTCATGCTCAAGCCACCAGGCGAGAGATACTTTGGGGGCTAAGAATGCATATTCCTCACTCCATCACAGAAGAAATGCAATGCCCACAGGAAAAGAGAGTACACGGTGCCAGATTACACAGATTTGAATGGTTTCAGGCAGAGGCATATGAGCGAATGCAGATCCCTGCAGCGCTAGCCCCGAGAACATTTCATGGCCCAGATCATCTGTGAACCAGAGGGAATTGTACTTGTTTAAATTCAGAAGCTGTTTATTCTCCGGAGTTTCAAATATTGTCAAGGATTTGCATAATTTAGATTCTTCTAAAATGTACAAATCATGCAGACCTTGAGAAATATTGATCCGTAGTGTTTGAACTATGCAATTTGCATTGTTTTCTCTTCAGAAATACTACACATTTAAGGCTACCATAACGCATGCATTTGTGTGTTTCTCAGCATTTTTGCGCATAAAATAATTAAGGGATTATTATGAATTTGACTCTTTTATTTTTAATGTTTTTTCGATTGTTTTAACCACAAAATGCAGAGGTACAGAACCCCCCGAGAAGAAGTGTGATTGCATGGCTGGTTCTCATTTCTACACATTCCTACATAGGAAGCCAGTGCAGTGAGAATAGGATTGGTGTAATATGATCATACAAAATGAAACATGATTCTAAAAAGTTATATTGCAATCACTTAAAACTCCGGGTTTATTTTATTATGGATGAATTGTATGGAGTTATATTTGGTATAATCATTAATTTTACACTATTTTGTAAAAGAAAACTTTCCAGAAGCTATCCATTATAAAAAAAACATCTTCAATTCTAATCTTTAAAATTAATATTTTTTTTTTTTTTAAATTGAAACAAGAACACATGGGATGCATTTGATCCATCGCAGTATCTGGTTAATCCTCCAAAGCTGTTGAGGCTCATTCATGGGGGATACATTTGACCGACAGATATTTACTTAATAATTTACCAACTGCCACATCAAAGAGCCATCCTTAGTTCACTCAATGGTTCAATGAGCAAAAGAGAGGGGATTAAATTAACATACTGTAGGTTTCATGATGCCCTAAAACAGCAATTGGGACCAGTTTATATGATCTTTTTTTACATTTATCAATGATCCTACAGCTCATACATGGTAACATCATGTTATTTGGAAATCTCTATAAAGTGGTTGGTTGCATCCTAAAGTTTGTGAATGTTTAAGATACTTTGTGGGGATTTACAAGAAAACAACCTGAATTATTTTTGATCTGTCCTTAGTGGTTATTTGGACACACATAAATCAGTTCTGCTCAAAACTAGAAAAGTGGTACTACATTGTCATCATGTCCCTTTATGTGCAGCATGAAGGGTGTTCAATTTTTGTGAAGTTCTAAATGCCCACAAGGGAAATTAAAAGTGCTGCAAAGTGAAGGAGATTATTTAAAATTCTTGTCGCACAGTAATTAGATTTTTTTTGTATCAGTTTCATCCGGATCGAAGGACCATATAGCAATTTTAGAAGTCAAAGTTTGCTGAGAGTGATAAACACAATCAGATCAATTTTTAGAGAGCTATAGGGATTATAGGGAACAATGTTAATTTTCCTAGAGTAAAGGTAGGTATTGTACTCATCGTAATCTTTAAGAGACCCATCAAGAGGTTGTGAGGTTTTTGGAACCATCATCATAGGATGAGCATGTGAAGAAATGAAGAAGTCGGTAAATTTTTTTTTTAACTTCAAATATTATCCCTGAAATAATTTGTTGTGTAATCAATGTTTTTATTTACATCAATTTTTTTGCACCAATGTCGTACATTGTTCTTTGATGTGCCGGGAAACTGCCACTTTAATTTTATTTTTCATATCTATAAGTGAAAAAGTAGTTCATATCTACATACTTAATCAAACATTTTAATTTACCCTCAACATAATTGTTTTTTTTTTTTTTTTTTTTTTTTTTAGAATTGCGAAGGTCACATCAGAGGAACAACATTTAAAGATGCTTTTTTTATTTGTATGTGTATCAGCATTTTGTTATTAGTCAACCACTCAGTTTGCAAATTACATGAATAAGATAAGCATTTTATAAAAATATGAGACCGAGCCATAACTCGGTGGCCAAAAATGGCATTGCAACTACTGCCATGTGGTACTGCAGCAGAAGAAAGCATATAGAGGATGGTTATGACTTGACTACGACGAGGATGTATGGATGTGAGCGAGGGATTCATTGATTTCAAAACTGAAAATGTTGATTTATAAAATATATGTAATGGATTTTTTCAGGATCTGAAACTTTAAATAAATGCTTGGCTTTACCTGTAGTGTTTCCATACACTGTACATGAATCAAGCAGATGCTAATTTGTGAAATATAATGCATTATTTTTAAAACATTTATTTGCACTTCACTGATCTGTTCCAATCAGATGACATGAACATCAATGAACAAATTAATTTCCTCTGTTAAACCTGAGATGATTACAGCATTTAATGAGATGAACTTTATATAGAAGCATTCATAAAGCTGAACCTGAGAAGAAGTTAAATCTTGACTGAATGCTGGCCTTGCTTCAAAGCAAGCAGAGCAATTTTTGCAGTATGAACAGAGGTGAGCAGGTCTCTTCCATCTGCACTTGCATCTCATGCAAACTCCAAGCAGCATGAAAACAAACCAGTGCAAGGGAAAGGAGCAGGGTGACCTTTGGATCGTGTTGGAGAACTGAAAAGCTTTTAAATCTTACTGAGCAATCTTTTGCTGGAGGTTGTATTGTTCTTTCACAACTGGTTTGCCCTTTGATCAATCGAATCCGTCTTTAATGGACTCGAGGCAGATATTTGTTATGCGCTATGGGAAGCTGCTCGATTTCTGAGCAACTCTCTCGTGTTGCTTTAAGTAGATGGATGGAATTCATTTGCATAAGTAACTAGTGGCAAACCACAGGGACCAGTGAAGATTTCAGTGTGTTTTAGCATATGAAAAAAAAAGATTTCAAAATGCAAAAATCATTTAATGGAAAATGTAATCAGAACATACAGTTGTGATCATGAGTTTACACACCTGGGCAAATTTTCTGAAAGAAAAAAAACTCAAAACTTTTTTTTTTCCACTCATAGTTGGGTTCCCCTGCAAGGAAACTACCACACTAGCCACGCCTCTTTGGGTGTAGCAGCTTCCCTGTTTAGTTCCCCACATGAATTGTCATTGCTCGTGTGGGTTTTCCCACACTTCTACAACATGCTCCCTAAGCTAATTAAATAAAAGAAATTTTGTAGATGCTCAAAGGCGCTTTACAATTTTTAGAGCATTATTCATTCACTCCATATCCACATACTGGTGGTGACAGAATGTGGCTGCCACTTCTAGCCAATGGCCTCCTGTCCACCACCAAACACACCCCTCCAGTCACACACAAGTGGCTTGCCCAAGGCCACAATGGCAGAATGGCCAATATGCCACTTGCAGCCCCATGTTTTAAAACATTTGAATTTAAAAGATTGAGACAAACACTATTAATATTAACCCATATAATGTCACTTAACCTATAGAAATCTGGGGCCTTTTTAATTTTTTTTTAACCCATATTTTTTTTTTATAATAACTCAACAGACCTGAAATTGCTAAAAATATACAATTCAGAGTGTTAAATTTTGGACATTTGTTCACTGCAAAAAAAGAGGTTTTATGATTTTAGAAAAAAAATCTACAGTGTAAAAATACAAGGTCAAAACACTGTGAAAATTGTATATGTAATAAACAGGACAACCTCTCCTAAAACCTTAAACAATGTTCCAAGCACTTTTTGTTCTTGTTTTTCTGTGCCTGAACTTAAAAAAAAGAAGCCATATCACAGGTCTTGTTTTTCCCAATAGTTATGATTTCTTTTTATCACTAGATGACACTGATTTGGAGTCTGCAAAATGAAACGGAAAGACGGTCGCACATTTTCTCACATTTTAATTTCAATTATCTGTCAACTCAACAAAAATACCAAAAACTAATAATCTTTTTGAAAAATACACATAAAATACACAAAACTAAACACTTGGTGGATTGAGTCATTCCTACTCAATTCAAAACAGCTGGTGTGTTTATCACACCAGTGCAGGCAGAGACTTCTGTTTAGAGTTTAAAGGTTTAAATCAGGGGTCACCAACCTTTTTGAAACCGAGAGCTACTTCCTTGGTACTGATTAATGCAAAGGGCGACCACTTTGATACCCTCTTCTGAATTTATTAATAATTAAGGAAATTCATCTCTGCAAAGACACTGATCATGAATTATTTCTCACACTTAATATGAATTAAATTAATTAACAAGGTAGTAAGCAAATAAATATTTATATGCAACACTTTATATTTATGATTTGTCTTAGTGCAAGTGTTATTTAAATTGAAAAAAACATATAAAAGTTCAAAACACTTCAAAATTATCACTTCTAGTGTCCAAGGAAATCACAATATCCAATGTACAAATAAAAAAATCATATAAATACAAAAAGTGAGCTAAGATCTTTTTTTTTCATTGTTAAAATTTTAACATACTCAAATGTTACATTTTACAAATGCATTTTTTTTTATTTATATATTATCACATCAAGCTTACGTGCAAGTGTCATTTAAACAAGAATTGCAATCATATTAAATTAGATTCAGCTCACTGGAAAGTGCCGCTATTTGAGCTATTTTTAGAACAGGTGGAGGGCGACTCATGTGGTCCTCACGGGCGACAAGATGCCCGGGGGCACCGGGTTAGAGGACCCCTGGTTTAAATACTGTTTAAATTATATTGTTTATTCCTATAAAACGTATAACTTTACCAGAGCCATTCTGTTCCCAAAACAAAGTCAGAAGTGAGGCTGCTTTGAAGAATCTGCATAAATTTAAAACAATTTTAACTATTAAAAAACATTTTACTTGGCACAAGAGAGCTCAGAGATCCAAGAAGGCAGAAAGCCATCAAGGAGAATCAGGGTGTGTGAACCGTTGATCTGACAGTGAAGAAAGTAGAGGTCATGCCGCATAAATGGGGAGCGAGGATGAGAACAGGACACAGATTGAGTGTCTGAGATTAGACACAGGTGTAGAGGATGATTGAGTGATTATGTGCAACAGAGATGCGAGGGAAGCACAAACACAAGCCTGACACAGACGTGCTCAAAAATTCCTGTGGCTAGAAACGGCCCTTTCTAGAGCCTCAGAATGCAGATGCGTAGGATGTGAGAAGAATGTCAGAAAGTTAAAAATGCAACTATGAAAAGAGCTCAGCAGTGATTTGTTTACATGCATTGGTGGTTTAACGACAACCAGAACTTAATTACAGAGCTTTTGTAGCACAGACAGATGTGGCATGCTTGAAAGATAATCAATATTCAGTATAAGCCACATGCAGAAATGTCTAAAGACAGCAAACATTTATTATACCATGATTCTTTTTTTGGAATATCACAATTCTCAATCGGTTTAAACTGGCTCAAGTATCAAGACACGTAATACAATACTTTCTAAACAACATTGATTGATTTTGGTCACCGATGGAAAGCTTGTCCTTGAGATTATCTTCTTACAGTTTGACCATCATCATCACAACCTTGCTCCCTCTTCTACAGGCTACTTAATTGCTTCTGGAAAGCAGGCATAGCTCAGTAATGACAATCGCTCCCTCTCGGCATGAGGTAAATGTGTTTCTGTCTGTGCTCTTCAACAATCATCATTTCATCAACATGGCTCCCGAGTCCTAAGAGAGGCTGATTTGTTTTACTAATGTTCTGAAGGAAATGTGCTGCAACGTGACAAGCATTTCACTAGGCCGAATGAAGTCTGGAGCCTGCAAGGCTTTCAAATATAAAATAAAGTATTGTGTATTTTTGTATATGAAGAGTTTGGTTCTCTTTAAATCTATGAATGTCCAGTTGAGATTTCTTTTTTAAATGGTAAATGATCAAGACGATAACACTTAAAAATATATTCTACATTTAATTTTTTCTTTAAATCCATGACCAGTTTTCTCACAAAATTATTTCCAGCACTATACAATAATGTTTTTGGCTGAAACAGAAAAAAAATGCAACATTAATTAAAGCTGCAAGCAGTGATCAATGTCTTAGAGTGGTCAAATGTTTTCACCGTGATCAGTCTTTATTTGGGAGATGCTTTCAAGCGTGAACTGTTAACATTTCAGAAAAAAAACATGGAAATAAAAAATAATAATAAAAAAAGTGATAAGATCACCAAGTCGTGTTATAAATGAAAACTAATAATCTTCTGTTAGTGTATGAAGTATCTCATCATTGTTAAATACTGTCGGTTGCTATAGCGATGTCTTTAGACATGCTATGCGTTTGTTAAAGTATGAGAAATGCAAAAGTACATTTTTTTGCAGGTTTTTACAAAATAATTGACTTCCTGTTAGTTTTCAATTGACTTTTTTTGTGGGTCTTGATCTCTTACGTGAGTATTCCAAATTTCAAACACACTCTGAAACAGCAGCATAAATCACAGAAAAAAAAAATTATCTTCCATGTTGCCACTAGGTGGCGCTATAGTTGCTATACACATCTTTTCAGACATCGACTCTGAACAGGTTTGGCATATTTGAACCCAATCGGACATTGTGTTAACATCCATTAAGATGGTAAGATTGATGAAGTTTGAAGATGAACCGAAAAAATCTACGAGGAGTTCATTAAAGAATATCATGAGCAAGGGGTCCTTTTTAGAGCTTTTTGACTTCTTGATGATTTAGGTAACATGGTTCATAGTTCTTTTAAGTCTTGGTACCCTACACATGTGTGCCGAATTTCAATCACTTATAATTAGCTCAATCACTATAAGCTGAAACGTGCTAAGTGGCGCCATAGAGCTATTTATCAACTCTCACTTTTCGAACATCAATCGCATGTAATTCTTCACCAGTTCTGACGTGCATGAGACAATCGGTGACTTTTTGAACACTTTAAACCAAAAGTGGGCACGGACGGTCGCAGCCCTGCACAGTTTAGATGCAACCTTCTTGAAACACACCCGATTCTACCAATCAAGCTCTCCTACTGAAGCGGGGCTGGAACAAAAACCAGGAGGGACTATGGCCCTCCAGGAACGACTTTGCCCACCCCTACTTCAGACCCTCAAAAAATGACCCTCAATACTCAGAGCGATTACAATAGGGTTCTACACAGCTTCAGTGCTTGAGCACTAATAAACCAAAGGGATTGCATGTATGGCAAGTACCAAACATCAGTCACTATATTGTACCACAGCTTGCTTGGAAAGTGCAGTTTAACAAATATTCTGAACAAACTAAAGAGGAACTCCCCCAATGAACTTCTTTAGGACCTTAATGTGCTTCTTCTTGCCCTGAATGCTTTGGGTTAATTGTTATGCTGCAATATCCTAAACAATCTATCTTGCTGATTCATTGCCAATCCCTTAGAAGACACACAGGTGTCCTATCCCTTCCCAAAGCATAATGTTTCCTCGACCATGTTTGACAGTGTGGATAGTGCTTTTGGTTTCCTCCTCCTCCATGCATAGCCATTTGAGTTCACAGCAAACAGCTGTCTTTTAGTCTCATTTGGCCGAGTTTTACATTGAATGATTCAGATTTCCACTGTTAAATTAAAGATGGGCTTGTATGTTATTTTTCTCGAGCTGAGGAAGGCTGCTCTACAAGATTAAATTCTCTGTTTTATATGACAATGGTCCCAAAAGCCTTGAGGTTTACAAAATCCTCCAACTCTTAGTGAAGGACCACACTTTTTTTTTTTTACATATACATTTTCCAAGTTTCTCTCTTGGTTTGCATCATACTTCTTTTTAACAACGCGTGAAATGAGTGCTTGGGTTTACCTTTAATAACCTTAGCATGATGGTGGTAAATTCAGCTCTTTCTTTACTGTACTTTAAACCTTCAAGGTTAACAATTTAATCTGTTTGTTCTGAGACGAACACTAGAATCATATTGAGCTTGAACAAACACCCCCCCCCCCTCTCTCTCTCTCTCTGGTGGAGGGAAAAAGAAAAATGTAGACCTACAGAATGCCTTCTGGCTGTAAGAATGTAACAGAACACCACTTTTCCTAGATTGATTCTGTAGAACTCTACGGATCAGTGTTTCTTAAGCGGAAAATATTTCCACAGCTAATAAATGTCAGTGAATGTATTTCTTGTACCATTAGTGTGAAGGTGGACGGTGGCTAATGTTGAACCAAAAGAGAGCTAGTGCACATGTAGTGGAATCCTCAAGCACCATTGAAGATGTTTCATCGGAATGTTTGACTTGTTTTCTTCCAGTCTGTTGCTGCCTGCCTTTCTAAACGTTCTGGTTGTCTTCTTCTTTTTAAAGAATGGTGGTCATTCAGAAAGGTCTGTTTCAGAGCAGATTACTAGAAATTGGAATGGAAGGAATAAATGTGATCGGAAAAGACACAATAGTAAAGCTTCGAGGATTGTCGGGAGAACTTCCGTTCTGTGTGCAGATCAAGAGAGAAAATCAGAAGCATCTTACCTGAGCTGTGGAAAATTAGCAGGAATGCTTCACAAAGACATAATGCATGCTGTTCTTCCACCATGTGTCATATACGCTCAGTTAAAATAGATGCTATGAGCTTTGTTCATTAGAATAACCGTCTATCTTACTGTTGTAACTGGATATCTAGCTGTGTATGAACAGAGTAAAAAAAATGGGTAAAGACAGAGATTTTTGAAGTTGGGAAAAACTATGTAGAATCAAAGCATAAAACCTTACTAAGCCACATTTCTAAAAGCATTGAAAGCAGCAAACGCTCATACGTTTCATCTTCATACTTCAACATTTACTGTAGTAAAAGTGATCCAAAAATGTAAAAACATCTCGACGGGAGCGTCTTACTGTCTCACTGCAGTTCGCTAAAGCAGTAGAAGCCAAAGCGGAGCGAGTGTTTCCAGTAACACCAGCGCACACCAGAGGAACGGCATGCATGGGGATCATCCATGAAGGAAGCCTCTCCTGCACAAAAAAAGCACACCTAGAAGTTGCTTGGGCCCATGCTAAAGAAGATGGAGACTACTGGGACTCTATACTCTGGAGTGATGAGACAAAGCTCACTGTTTTTGGAACTGATGGCTTAAGATAAAAGCCTGATGCCTACAGTGAAACATGGTGGTGACTGTTCTGATGTGGGGCTGCTGGTGTTGGGGAGCTGATGGAATCATGAACTCAACAATGTTCTGCTGGATACTGAAGGAGAAGATGTTGCCATCACTCCGAGGACTTTTCCAACACGACAAAGATCCAAAAACACTTGCCTGAAGCTACTGCTGCATTTCAGAAGAAGAACAGGGTGGAGGTGATTGCACGTCTCCTGATCTGAACCCAATGGAACACCTGCGGGGAGTTCTCCATCCAGCTCCAGGCTCTAAAAGAATGGAGAAAGATAGATGCTGCAATCTGTCGCCAACTTGGTGCGGTCCTTCAAAATCACAGTGTTCAAACCAAATTCAAAATATATTTGTTTTTTTTTTTTTCTGTGGGGTGTATTCAAGTTGAGAAAAATGTAAGATGTTGTGATGTATGTTTGATTAGTAATCTTAATTTCATGTTATGGAGTTAAAGAAGTGTTCAAGAAAATTTGTTCCGTGAGCTACTGATTAAATGGGGTGTACCCATTTTTGCTGAGCACTGTATACGACCAGGGCCTGTATTTTTCTTTTTTAGATTCTTTGGTTATATTTTCCCTGCACATACCTGGGTCATGTCACCATAATTTGCATATGTTAATGTGTCAGTGGCCAGGATCTCAGGTGTTTTTCTCACTTTGTTTCCTCAAACTTTCTCATCAGCACAGCAGGCTCAGGCACACATTCACATTTTTTTCCCTTTATATTTCTGTGATGTGGAGGCAGACACACAGTCAGAGTCAGCATAATAAAGTGACTGGTGGGTCTCACGGGAACAGATTTGCACTCATTCTTGCACACAACTGTTCATTTATCATCCCCTGTTTCTCTCATCTCAGCACAAACTAATGGCCCTTAACACTTAATTGCTGTATCAAGCAAGCTCACATAGTTTCTATTTTGAAAGGGGGCAGACCTCAAAGGGCACACAAGCACCCTTAATAATAAGCAGTTCATTTTGAGTTCAAACTGACATGTAGAGCTTCTGTGGGCTTTTCAACCCAATGGAAATGTTCCTGAAATGCATGCTGTACTGGAAACAATATTTATCTGTTGAGTTTCTTGTGTATGGAAAGAAAACCTACACTTTTGAAAGAGGTTTTTTGCAGGTTTGATTTAGCACTTTTTTGCGCTATACAGATCCTGGTCATATATTGCATGACAAAGTTAATATTTAATACATTTCCGGGCTTTTTCTGAATGTTAGAGCTAAAAACGCCTTTGTTGGTTGGTTCTAAACAATGCCTTTGAAGATAAATGATGTTAAATGGCGAACTTCCCCTACGATCACGATCCAAAGGACCAGATTTTGTTCAATATGGAACCTTTTTTTAGGAGTACTGTGCTAAAGTTTTGTGCAGATGTGAATCTAAATTAAATAAAATTTTTGTGAAAACTGCACCAATCCTTCTTGGGTCACTTGCACAGTCAGGGATTTTGTAAGATTATAGTCAGGTGATCCAGCAGTTACAGCTGTGTAGGAGGTTTAAATCTGGAAAGGAACAGTGGAACACGGTGATGTTGAGAAAGACTTCTTGTTGAGCACAGCAACAAGGTAGTTGTACTACAGCAACAAGGTCTCTCTTAGACAAATATTTCAAAGCAGACTGGGGTTTTTAAGATAAATAATCTGGCAAGGTTGAGGATCGTAGACGCAGTGTTTAGCCAAGAACACCTGTACACCAGATGCAGATTTGCTGCTGTTTCACAAGTTCACCACCAGGGTATGTCTTGTATTGCGAGCTTTAAGTAGCGAATACTGGTGTACAAGGCAAACTCTTATTTACGTGGTCGTTCTTTCGCTCATCCACTACACCACTCTTCTGTGGGGTCCCTCAAGGCCCCATTCTAGAGCCTTTCCTTTTTAACTTATATTTGTGACCTTTAGGGGACATCGTCTGAGGTTAAAGCATTGCATGTCACTTATGCGGACGATACTCAGATTTACTTTCCCTCAAAAGCAGGGGAATCTTTTGCTGAAGCCTTTGCTGAAGTGTCTTCATGATATTATATTTAATAGTTTTCAAAATTTTACAGTTTTTAGGATTATTGGGGAAACTGGAGTACCCGGAGGAAACCCACACAAGCAGGGCAGGAAGGTCACCAGCAAGCCTCGAACCGGCAACTTTCTTACTGGAAGGCCACAGTGCTACTCACTGTGTAGACCATCACTTCATTTTTAATCATTGATTAAAATGAATGAATAACACTTCCATTTTTAAAACCTTTTTGTTTACAAGATTCTTTCCAAACCTGTATAAGACATTTGTGCCGGACTATATGCATTAAAATCCAGCCAGTATAATAATATCACTCTAATATTCCTTTCTGTGTCTGCAGGTTTGGCAGTGTGGTGGCAGTATGGAGGTTCTTCCATGTGCAAGGGTTGCACATATTGAACGCACAAAGAAACCGTACAACAATGACATTGATTACTATGCTAAACGGAATGCTCTGCGGGCAGCAGAGGTCTGGATGGATGAATTCAAGTCCCACGTCTACATGGCCTGGAATATCCCTATGAATGTGAGTAAAATATGCCGCATTCACTAGCGTTCACGAGTTAAGCAATAGTTAATGAAACGAAGATTGCTGTGATTAACTTTCTGCTGATTAGATTGCGTGTCTGCCTTCCACAATGCGCACAGAGGGATTTGAGAATCAGTGCAATGCTCATCATAGACAATCACTGAAGGTGGATTATCAGTTCATCGTGCTGTAAACACCCACATGGCCATGGTGTTGTGAGACTTTTCAAGTAGAAAGCTTCATCATCCTTTTGTCTCGAAACCAGGTCAAATGATCAACAAATTCAGCGTGGTTCTAAAGATATGGTTAGCTTATAAACAGTTATGGTGAACAGGCAAGCAATCTATGAGAATCTATGAGAGCAGCGAAGTGAAGAGATTGGTAGAGAGCTTTCTTACTTGGTGAGAAGAGAAAATCTTGTACCAAATTGCTGAAAAAAAAACATCTACATTAAAGATATATAAGTTGAGAGACTCAAGATCATTATGCAAATAACAAGATCAATATGCAAGTACTGAGTCATAGGAGATAAGTAATTATGAGGGTCTTACTTTTTCCTTAACATCTGGGGTTAAGATTTCTATTTATATAAATAAACCCCCCCTAGTGCTGTGATGGACTGGCTTCCTGTCCAGGTTGTACCGGCAGGTACAAGCAGACCCTTGGGATGCCAAAAGGGTATAAGTGGGTTTGAAGATAACCCCTTGTGTTCTGGAGATTTGAATGAAAAATGGGTATTTAGGTTTATATGTCCTAAGCCGTTCTTCTCATAATCATTCTGTATTCTGTGAATAAATCAACATAAAATTATGAAAATGAAGCATCATTCCCTGTCTTGCCATCATGCCCCGTCTATATACCAATTTGACCATGGTTAACTGAACTTCATGTTCCCCGTATTGAATTCTAACTCATCAAGAATATTTGGATTTGTACAAAACTCAACTTGATCAAATTGAATCTGAAGCTGCATCTCAGCATCTGTTTGACATATCGGAATCACACTTGGTGTGAGTCTTCAGTACCCATTGCTGACCCCAAAACATCAGGTTGAAATAGCGCCTCCTAATGGTCAAAGCGCAAACACATTTTTAGAACCCTGAAACCATTTAAAATCAATTAGTTCTAATATGGTTTGTCTATAACGGATATCTTTATATCCATTGCTGTTCATGCCTACATTTTCCCTGTTATTAAGGGTGAGGGCGAGGTTCAAAATCAGTAGAGTCAAAAACTGTGCACAGTTTTAATAGCCACCTACTTTTAATGGCGTTATTTCACTTAAACCGTCATGAAAATAACGTGAAAGATAAATTACTCAACGTATAGGAACCTGAACTTTTTTCTATTGAAGCACTTTGTATCTGAATAATTCTGCTGTTTATTTAGCTATATTTGTAAATGAGGGATTTGTAATGTAAAATGTGCATAAACACCCAGGCTCACATGTTTAAACGCAAGCTTCTTCTGGTTAAATCGGATACAAATGTGAAAAGCATCATTGATTAGAATTACACAGTAGGGTTGGAAACTGTATCCACATAATACGATGTCATCTGAGCACCAGCATTTTAGATTTTATTTATTTTTTTGGTGTGTGTGTGCGCGTGCAAGTAGAGAGGTTTTGAATCCATTAGAAGTTCTTAGCTTCAGTCTGCCGAGCACTTCTCACTGCATATTTGATCCTTCTCTGTGGCTCTGTTAATTAAACAGATGATTAGCAGGTTAGCAGCTCCTAATGGAAGAACAATTGTAGTTCCCACGACTGCTATCAATGCAAACAGGCTCCTGTTCTCTTGACAATTTTCTGAAAGAATAAAGTGTTTATGTGCCATGGTCTGATGGATGGCACAAGTCACATTATTAAATGTTGAATGACTGTTGCAAAAAGTCTTGAAATGAGTTTGACGCCAACAGCATGTTACTGGAATGAATTACAGTGTGTTATCAATGAAAAGCTACAGGATTCCTGTTAACCATTTATCATTAGTATGTAGTAGTTTTCTGCTGTACAAACACTGGCAGCTTAAAAAAAAAACAAAGAGAAGGTTGAGCATGAAGGTTACGTTTAAACTGTGCAGGGCTGCGGCCCTCCTTGCCCACCTCTGTCCTAAACACATCTGTAGCTCAAGCTACAGCCATCAAACTTCCGAAATGGCCTTCCGAAATCAAACTGCTCAGACTTCCGAAATGGCCTGACTCTAGTTGCTATTGTTTTTCAGACTGCTATCACTAAAGGAATTCTTGGAAATCGCTCAGAATGTTCCCATTGGCTTATCATGGGGTCAAACTCAAACTGAGAACCTTGGTAAAACTCTTGTAAAGGTGATCAGTCTGTCCAAGAACATACCAGCTCCTGCACATTTCTTTTTAACCATACACTCTAGAAAGTGTTCAATATTTACCATTGACTTGACCATTGAAAGGGCAACAAATAGATCTTCAAGATGAAACAAAGAAATGCGAGTTTGTTTGTTTTAATCATAGTAAAAACTTTGTATGGCACCCTCACAACTCTCATTTTTTGAACCCAGCAACATTTTGCATATGTCTATCTTAGGGAAATAGCTTCAGGGAAATCCCTCAGCTTAGGGAAATCATGGGGGTTGATTTATTTCACTCAGACTGACATGGGGGGCATTATCTGATCAGAATCAGAATGAGCTTTATTGCCAGGTATGTTTGCACATACAAGGAATGTGTTTTGTACAGAGGCACTGCAGTGCAACAGATTCACAAAGAAAAGACTAGATATTTACAAAATAGACATTCTAACACTGTATAAAAATAAAAAAATACACAAAAAGACGTAATATATAAAATCAAAAATAGATATTAAGTTGTGCGAGTGAAAATGGAAATATGTGCAGGATATCAGTAAGCAGTACAAAAATTAGTGCAGAGTGATATGTGCAGGAACATTTTTCTGTTGTTAATGACCTGGACTGCCTGAGGGAAAAAACTGTTCCTGTGCCTGGTCGTTCTGGTTTTTGGAGCTCTAAAGCGACGACCAGCCGGCAACATTTGAAAGAGGGAGTGGGCTGGGTGTGAAGGGGTCCAGAGTGATTTTCTTTGCCCATTTCCCTCACTCTGGATAGGCACAGTTCTTGGTGATTGGGGAGGGTATCACTGACCCATTCATAGTGACTAGAATGTTTTCCAGAGCAACCAATTTGCCATATCTCTATCTCAGCTTAGGAAAGTTGTGGAGACATTGGGATTTGTTTTTTAAGAACATTAATGAAACTTACAAAGCACTTGTATAAGTCAACATCAAAGTTTTTGTACAGGCTTTGTCCATCTGGTGTGTGAAATTTATTGTTAATGAGCGTCACATGAGTCACATTGTTGTTTAAATGTTTCCTTTTTTGAGCAGCGAGGCATGGATTGTGACCCACAGATAAATGGCTAATTTATTGAGCTGATTATTCTTGGAATGCCTACATTCCTTATAGCTTTTAAGCAAATAATTATACAATGAACAGACAGGCTAATAACATGAGGGGGAGCATATGTTATTTGCCCATACCACATTTCCCTTTAAAGTTAGACAGAAAATATCAGTGGTGGGCAACACTGTCACAATATCTTGACTTTGTGGTTTGTGAAAGACATTTTAAAGTGGCAACACGTCAAGCATTGACCCACATCTGAAGCTCTGTCACCCCATGTGTCATCTCATGTGACAAATCTGGCTGTAGTGACCAGACTCATCTCCAGATCTACCGTGCTGGTTATCACGGCAGGCTGTTTCCATTCCCTGTTTTGGAAATGTGGTTTATGAGAATATTTAAACATACTAGTATAATATTTATAAACCACATTTCCCAAACAGATAATGGCACCAGCCTGCTTATATGTTTAATATATATAATTTCTGGCTGTATCTGCAAGTTATGAAGTGAGTGGCAGAAAGCCTGTTCATGTGCTAGCAGTGAATGTGATAAAATGTTGAAATTAGGTAAAGCTTTTTAGCGATTGACTTGAGTGAACCGATTTGGAAAGAGAATACCATTCAACAGACAGATGATTTTTAAAACAAGGAGAAGCAAATGGATTGCTGCAATGTAAGGAAATTACTGAAATCATATACTAGTCAACGCTTGAAATCTGGACTTTGACAATTGGAATATTAATTAAAGCTGCAAGCAGCGATCAAGGGCTCGAGCACCTACGTCGCCATCGCCTCTCGGTGGCCAAATCGTTACAATGCGCTCTACGACTGATCCTTAGTTTTAAATGCTGTTCCACCTGTGATCACTTGGTGGCGCAATAACTGATGATTGGGTAAAGTTCATTTTTACAGCTTTAAGAGTCAAAAATAGAATTAAAATGAAAACATACACCAAAGTGTTTCTTTCTCACTGCATTCATTATCTTATGCTGATACTAAAATTATCTTTATTTGTTTCTTACATTTTGAAATGTTGCCAGATTATCCAAGAGTTGTTAGATTATCACCCTTCAAATATCTAGTTTCATAACTGTGTATTTCCCTGGGATATTATTTTTGATGAACTAAAACGAGTGGTAAACCAACAATTATTACCCATAAATAACAGTAAAGCACACCTGATATTAACTGTTAACCAGATGATCATCGTAAGAGCTAGTTTGATATAAGCATTGCAGCATCAATCTGTAGCTCTGTTCTGAACAATCTGCAGCTCTGTTCTGAACAATCTGCAGCTTTCTAAGCTGTTTTATTTGTCGCAGTCCAAACAACTGAACAATACTCCATGCATTCATTTTTTTAAAGTAAGAGGTAAAAGAAAGAGCATTTTCTGGATACTGCAGTACCATTTGGCATGTCCTTGGTAATGCAGTCGATATGTTGTTACCATCCCTGCACATTATAGTGTTTAGATACACACTGATAAAAACCTTGTATGGAGCTGCTGGTGTATACTTTGAAACAGGGTTGGCACCAGTACATGACACTGCCACTATATAAACAGGGACAGAAACATTATTCCATTGTGGAAATGATAGAACAATGATGGAACTGAGTCACTCTGAATTAAACTAAATGTTTACCTGCCTTTCCTTTGCATAATTAGCACCTTGTTATACTGATATATTGTTATGCTGAAATAATGGACTTTATGTTATTGTTATCACTGGTTGAGCATGATCAGAATGTGCACATCTAACATGAATTTAGGTTCAATGGACATTTTAAACATGACAAAATTGTATTATGTTGTCAAATTCTGATCACGTGGAACTGATATTCACAATAAAAATCACATAGATCCATAAATAGATTTACAGGGCAAAACAAGCTGTTTCAGTTTCATTGTCTATTAGGCCCTTTATGCTTCATCACAATTATTGTGTGGTATTTATCCTATAAGTTACACACAAACCCTCAAAATAGGCATTGTGATTTCATTACAGTCTTTCTGCTTTGCTTTTTTTTGCACATGGACTAAAAAGCAGCACCAGGGAGTTTATTACAAATGAATGCAAACATTTCACAAACAAATATCTTTTAAGTAGTAAGTCTAATGCAAATTAAATATAAACATCTAAAGCTTTTTACATTATATCACATCAACACATTTTTACTTTGTTTTATCCTTCTTTTTACGTTAAATGTTAATTATTCTAATGATTACGTAAATAAAATATGAACATCTGAAGTTTGTATAATGCTGTACATTTGCTGTAATGCTGTACAATATTCACTGCTGTAAGCAACTTGCATTGAACGATTGCATTCTTTTAAACTTATATTTATAATTAAACAATGTGTTACAAGTATATTTGACATCTACGCCGCATATAAGCAAAATAAAAATGAAAACGTCTTCACGAGTAAACATTTTATATGAACTCCATTGGCTTAGTCTGTGCAATCACGTGATTGAATGCGCGTTCACGGAGAGGGGAGCCGAAACTGCAGTCATAGAGGCAGTGGGTCTCAGCGAAGCACGGGAGATCAACTACTTTCAAACTCTCAGAGAGAGAGCGAGAGAGATGACAGCACCTCTGAGAGCGAGAGAGATGACAGCACCGAACTGGACGATCGCGAACGAGACACAGTCACTGTGCGCTAGTAGCAGTTGGCCACAAACTCGGAGAGAGAGTGAAACCGGAGCAGACGCGCATGTTAAATAGTCCGTCCCCGGACTCTGACGGGGAGTCAAATCACTCTCAACACGCGAAACGTCAATCACTCTCAACATGCACGCACATAAAAATAGTATAAACATAAATACAATATAAGCTCTTAAGCCCGAGAGTCCCAGGTACCGGGGACTTGCCCCCTTGTGCATTACATTTTCGCTCATAGCTCCTTAACCCTGAGAATGACCCCACACATATCACATACCGTTGTGCTCAGCGGAAACTCCTCTAAAAATCTAATTCAATTTCATATCCGTTAACCACAGCTATAAGGCTATGCAAATAAACAACAACATGTCCGGAGTATAATTCATGACCAAGTTTTTGCTCTGCCAGACTGCCACTGTTTCCCATTTTACAGCCATTCTCTTAAAGCCACAGTGACAGAACCCCACAGCCATTTTGAGGGTTTTTTGCAAAATAATTAACTTCCTTTTGATTTTGGAAAATCGCTGCAATTGACTTTTTTGTTTGTCTTGATCTGCAACATAAGTGTGGCAAATTTCAAGCATGTCCTTTAAACACAGTCCGAAATAGCAGTAAAAAACAGAAGAAAATGCTATATTGCATGCTACCATTAGGTGGCGCTACAACTGACACTGTATTTCGCTCTATGAAATCCTTCAGACGTGAACTCTTAACACGCCTGACAAATTTTAACCCGATCAGAAATTGCATTGCTGAGTTATTAACCACTTCCTGTTCATATAAAAGTTTGACTTTCGAGGACTGCCATTCGCGCATCGTAAAATGAAGTCAAAAAAGCTTCGCAATTTAACATCCCATATGCCTTGCAAAAATACTGAACAACTTTGGAGATGAACAGATGAATTCTCTAGGAGGAGTTTGTTAAAGTATGAGACATGCAAAAGTGCGATTTTAAGGGTTTTTTGCAAAATATTTAACTTCCTGTTGATTTTGGAAACTCGCTCCAATTGACTTTTTTGTTTGTCTTGATCTGCAACATAAGTGTGGCAATTTTCAAGCATGTCCTTTAAACACAGTCTGAAATAGCAGTAAAAAAACAGCAGAAAATGCTATATTGCATGCTGCCATTAGGTGGAGCTATAACTGACACTGTATTTTGCTCTATTAAGTCCTTCAGACATGGGCTCTTAACACGCATGACGAATTTTAACCCGATCAGACATTGCATTGCTGAGTTATTCACCACTTCCTGTTCGTAGAAAAAGTTCAACTTTCGAGGACTGCCATTCGCGCATCGTAAAATGAAATCAAAAAAGCTTCGCAATTTAACATCCCATATGCCTTGAGAGAATACTGAACAACTTTGGAGATGAACAGATGAATTCTCTAGGAGGAGTTCGTTAAAGTACAAACCCTGAAACTGTGCTCAATTTCATACAATAGTAAAAAATAACCGACTTCCTGTCGGTTTTGGAAACTGAATCCTATTGACTTTTTTGTTGGTCCTGATCCCTTACATAAGTGTAGTGATTTTCAAACATGTACTCGCAATACAGCCTGAAATACAAGTATAAAACAACAGAAAATGGTCTATTACATGTTGGCACTAGGTGGCGCTATAACTGTCACTGTATATCGCTATTTGGATTTGTTAAGATATGGACTCTTAACATACATAGCGAATTTGAACTGGATCGGACATTGCTTGGCCGAGTTATAACAACTTCCTGTTTACGACAAAATTTCGACTTTAGATGACCGCTGTGCGCACATAGTTTATCGAAGTCAAAAAAGCTTCGCAATTTAACATCCCATATGCCTTAAGATAGTGCTGAATGAGTTTTGAGACGAACAGATGAAATCTCTAGGAGGAGTTCGTTAAAGTACGACGTGAGCAAAAATGGCCATTTTTAGAGGTTTTTGCGAAATAGCTGACTTCCTGTCGATTTTGGAAATGAGATGCCATTTACTTATATTTAAGTTTTAGTACCCTACACATGCGTGGCGAATTTCATTCGCCTACGACAAACTTATGGCGCATCATAAGCTACAACGCGTTAGGTGGCGCTGTAGAGTCATTTTACCACACCCGCTTTTCGAAACACAATTGGACGTAAATTTTCGCAGGTTCTGGTATGTGTGCAAAATTTGGTGACTTTTTACGCATGTTTAGGCCCTCAAAAGTGCCTGCAAAAACACGTTAGAAAAATAATAATAATAATTAAAGCTGCAAGCAGCGATCAAGGGCTCGAGCACCTACGTCGCCATCGCCTCTCGGTGGCCAATTCGTTACAATGCGCTCTACGACCGATCCTTCGTTAGAAGATGTATTCAAGCGAGAACTGTTCAAATTACCTAATGACTAGTAACTCGAGTAAAAAAATCCCTTCTCAAAGCGTCATGACTCCAATGTGGCGCTAACGAGTCTAAATATTTATGAGTTGAAATATTTTTTGGGACTGTTTTGGCCAATATTCTGGGAACCTGTCAAAATTGGTAAAAATGCAGTTCCACCTGTGATCACTTGGTGGCGCTATAACCGATGATTAATTTTGTAGATGTGTTCAGACAGGGACTTTTAGTATAGTTGGTACATTTGGGATCCATCAGACATTGTATGGCTGAGTTATAATAACTTCCTGTTTATGGCGAAACCTCAAGTTTCGATGACTGATGTACATACATCGTTTATCAAAGTAATAAAAGCTTCGCAATCTAACATCCCACATACCTTAAGAGAAGATTTCTGGAGTTTGAAGGTGAGCAGATAAAATCTCTAGGAGGAGTTCGTTGAAGTATGAGACATGAAAAGTGCCATTTTAAGGGTTTTTTGCAAAACAATTAACTTACTGTTGGTTTTGGGAAATCGCTCCAATTGACTTTTTTGTTTGTCTTGATCTGCAACATAAGTGTGGCAATTTTCAAGGATGTCCTTTAAACACAGTCTGAAATAGCAGTAAAAAACAGAAGAAATTGCTATATTGCATGCTGCCATTAGGTAGCGCTATAACTGACACTGTATTTCGCTCTATGAAATCCTTCAGACATGGACTCTTAACACGCATGACGAATTTTAGCCCGATCAGACATTGCATTGCTGAGTTATTAACCACTTCCTGTTCATAGAAAAAGTTCGACTTTCGAGGACTGCCATTCGCGCATCGTGAAATGAAGTCAAAAAAGCTTCGCAATTTAACATCCCATATGCCTTGAGAGAATACTGAACAACTTTGGAGATGAACAGATGAATTCCCTAGGAGGAGTTCGTTAAAGTACAAAGCCTGAAACTATGCTCAATTTCAAACAATAGTAAAAAATAACCGACTTCCTGTCGGTTTTGGAAACTGAATTCTATTGACTTTTTTGTTGGTCCTGATCCCGTACATAAGTTTAGTGATTTTCAAACATGTACTCGCAATACAGCCTGAAATACAAGTATAAAACAACAGAAAATGGTCTATTACATGCTGCCACTAGGTGGCGTTATAACTGACACTGTATATCACTATTTGGATTTGTTAAGATATGGACTCTTAACATACATAGCGAATTTGAACTGGATCGGACATTGCTTGGCCGAGTTATAACAACTTCCTGTTTACGACAAAATTTCGACTTTGGATGACCGCTGTGCGCACATAGTTTATCGAAGTCAAAAAAGCTTCGCAATTTAACATCCCATATGCCTTAAGATAGTGCTAAACGAGTTTTGCGACGAACAGATGAAATCTCTAGGAGGAGTTCGTTAAAGTACGACGTGAGCAAAAATGGCCATTTTTAGAGGTTTTTGCAAAATAGCTGACTTCCTGTCGATTTTGGAAATGAGATCCCATTTACTTATATTTAAGTTTAGGTACCCTACACATGCGTTGCGAATTTCATTCGCCTACGACAAACTCACAGCGCATCATAAGCTACAACGCGTTAGGTGGCGCAGTAGAGTCATTTTAACACACCCGCTTTTCGAAACACAATTAGACGTAAATTTTCGCAGGTTCTGGTGTGTGTGCAAAATTTGGTGACTTTTTACGCATGTTTAGGCCCTCAAAAGTGCCCGCAAAAACACGTTACAAAAATAAGAATAATAATAATTAAAGCTGCAAGCAGCGATCAAGGGCTCGAGCACCTACGTCGCCATCGCCTCCCGGTGGCCAATTCGTTACAATGCACTCTACGACCGATCCTTAGTTAGAAGACGTATTCAAGCGAGATCTGTTCAACTAACCTAATGATACAGGCAACTCAAGTAAAAAAAAATCCCATCTCAAAGCATCATGACCCCCAGGTGGCGCTAACGAGTCTAAATATTTATGAGTTGAAATATTTTTTGAGACTGTTTTGGCCATTATTCTGGTAACCTGTCAAAATTGGTAAACATGCAGTTTTAAAGGCTGTTCCACCAGTGATCACTTGGTGGCGCTATAATCGATGATTAATGTTGTAGATGTGTTCAGACAGGGACTTTTAGTATAGTTGGTACATTTGGGATCGATCAGACATTATATGGCTGAGTTATAATAACTTCCTGTTTATGGCAAAACGTCAAATTTCATTGACTGGTGTACGTACATCGTTTATCAAAGTAATAAAAGCTTCGCAATTTAACATCCCACATACCTTAAGAGAAGATTTCTGGAGTTTGAAAGTGAGCAGATAAAATATCTTAGGAGGAGTTCGTTGAAGTATGAGACATGAAAAAGTGCCATTTTAAGGGTTTTTTGCTAAATAATTAACTTCCTGTTGATTTTAGAAACTCACTCCAATTGACTTTTTTGTTTGTCTTGATCTGCAACATAAGTGTGACAATTTTCAAGCATGTCCTTTAAACACAGTCTGAAATAGCAGTAAAAAACAGAAGAAAATGCTATATTGCATGCTGCCTATAGGTGGCGCTATAACTGAAACTGTATTTCGCTCTATGAAATCCTTCAGACGTGGACTCTTAATACGCATGACGAATTTTAACCCGATCAGACATTGCATTGCTGAGTTATTAACCACTTCCTGTTCAAAGAAAAAGTCAAACTTTCGAGGACTGCCATTCGCGCATCGTAAAATGAAGTGAAAAAAGCTTCGCAATTTAACATCCCATATGCCTTGAGAGAATACTGAACAACTTTGGAGATGAACAGATGAATTCTCTAGGAGGAGTTCGTTAAAGTACAAAGCCTGAAACTATGCTCAATTTCATACAATAATAAAAAATAACCGACTTCCTGTCGGTTTTGGAAATGGATTCCTAGTGACTTTTTTGTTGGTCCTGATCCCTTACATAAGTGTACTGATTTTCAAACATGTACTCGCAATACAGCCTGAAATACAAGTATAAAACAACAGAAAATGGTCTATTACATGTTGCCACTAGGTGGCGCTATAACTGACACTGTATATCACTATTTGCATTTGTTAAGATATTCAATCTTAACCTACATGGCGAATTTGAACTGGATCGGACATTGCTTGGCCGAGTTATAACAACTTCCTGTTTACGACAAAATTTCGACTTTGGATGACCGCTGTGCGCACATAGTTTATCGAAGTCAAAAAAGCTTCGCAATTTAACATCCCATATGCCTTAAGATAGTGCTGAACGAGTTTTGAGACGAACAGATGAAATCTCTAGGAGGAGTTCGTTAAAGTACGACGTGAGCAAAAATGGCCATTTTTAGAGGTTTTTGGGAAATAGCTGACTTCCTGTCGATTTTGGAAATGAGATCCCATTTACTTATATTTAAGTTTTAGTACCCTACACATGCGTGGCGAATTTCATTCGCCTACGACAAACTCATAGCGCATCATAAGCTACAACGCGTTAGGTGGCGCTGTAGAGTCATTTTACGACACCCGCTTTTCGAAACACAATTAGACGTAAATTTTCGCAGGTTCTGGTGTGTGTGCAAAATTTGGTGACTTTTTACGCATGTTTAGGCCCTCAAAAGTGCCCGCAAAAACACGTTAGAAGAAAAAAAATAATAATTAAAGCTGCAAGCAGCGATCAAGGGCTCGAGCACCTACGTCGCCATCGCCTCGGGTGGCCAATTCGTTACAATGCGCTCTACGACCGATCCTTAGTTAGAAGACGTATTCAAGCGAGATCTGTTCAACTAACCTAATGATACAGGCAACTCAAGTAAAAAAAATCCCATCTCAAAGCATCATGACCCCCAGGCGGCTCTAACGAGTCTAAATATTTACGAGTTGAAACATTTTTTGGAACTGTTTTGGCCAATATTCTGGTAACCTGTCAAAATGGGTAAAAATGCAGTTTTAAATGCTGTTCCACCTGTGATAACTTGGTGGCGCTATAACCGATGATTAATGTTGTAGATGTGTTCAGACAGGGACTTTTAGTATAGTTGGTACATTTGGGATCCATCAGACATTGTATGGCTGAGTTATAGTAACTTCCTGTTTATGGCGAAATGTCAAATTTCAATGGCTGGTGTACGTACACCGTTTATCAAAGTTATAAAGGCTTCACAATTTAACATCCAATGTACCCTAAGAGAAGATTTCTGGAGTTTGAAGGTGAGCAGATAAAATCTCTAGGAGAAGTTTGTGGAAGTATGAGACATGGAAAAGTGCCATTTTAAGGGTTTTTTGCTAAATATTTAACTTCCTGTTGATTTTGGAAACTTGCTCCGATTGACTTTTTTGTTTGTCTTGATCTGCAACATAAGTGTGGCAATTTTCAAGGATGTCCTTTAAACACAGTCTGAAATAGCAAAAAAAAACAGCAGAAATTGCTATATTGCATGCTGCCATTAGGTAGCGCTATAACTGACACTGTATTGCGCTTTATGAAATCCTTCAGACATGGACTCTTAACACGCATGACGAATTTTAACCTGATCAGACATTGCATTGCTGAGTTATTAACCACTTCCTGTTCATAGAAAAAGTTCGACTTTCGAGGACTGCCATTCACGCATCGTAAAATGAAGTCAAAAAAGCTTCGCAATTTAACATCCCATATGCCTTGCAAAAATACTGAACAACTTTGGAGGTGAACAGATGAATTCTCTAGGAGGAGTTTGTTAAAGTATGAGACATGCAAAAGTGCGATTTTAAGGGTTTTTTGCAAAATATTTAACTTCCTGTTGATTTTGGAAACTCGCTCCAATTGACTTTTTTGTTTGTCTTGATCTGCAACATAAGTGTGGCAATTTTCAAGGATGTCCTTTAAACACAGTCTGAAATAGCAGTAAAAAACAGCAGAAATTGCTATATTGCATGCTGCCATTAGGTAGCGCTATAACTGACACTGTATTGCGCTCTATGAAATCCTTCAGACATGGACTCTTAACACGCATGACGAATTTTAACCTGATCAGACATTGCATTGTTGAGTTATTAACCACTTCCTGTTCAAAGAAAAAGTTCGACTTTCGAGGACTGCCATTCGCGCATTGTAAAATGAAGTCAAAAAAGCTTCGCAATTTAACATCCCATATGCCTTGAGAGAATACTGAACAACTTTGGAGATGAACGGATGAATTCTCTAGGAGGAGTTCGTTAAAGTACAAAGCCTGAAACTGTGCTCAATTTCATACAATAGTAAAAAATAACCGACTTCCTGTCTGTTTTGGAAACTGAATCCTATTGACTTTTTTGTTGGTCCTGATCCCTTACATAAGTGTACTGATTTTCAAACATGTACCCGCAATACAGCCTGAAATACAAGTATAAAACAACAGAAAAGGGTCTATTACATGTTGCCACTAGGTGGCGCTATAACTGACACTGTATATTGTTATTTGCATTTGTTAAGATATTCACTCTTAACCTACATGGCGAATTTGAACTGGATCGGACATTGCTTGGCCGAGTTATAACAACTTCCTGTTTACGACAAAATTTCGACTTTGGATGACCGCTGTGCGCACATAGTTTATCGAAGTCAAAAAAGCTTCGCAATTTAACATCCCATATGCCTTAAGATAGTGCTGAACGAGTTTTGAGACGAACAGATGAAATCTCTAGGAGGAGTTCGTTAAAGTACGACGTGAGCAAAAATGGCCATTTTTAGAGGGTTTTGGGAAATAGCTGACTTCCTGTCGATTTTGGAAATGAGATCCCATTTACTTATATTTAAGTTTTGGTGCCCTACACATGCGTGGCGAATTTCATTCACCTAGGACAAACTCACAGCACATCATAAGCTACAACGCGTTAGGTGGCGCTGTAGAGTCATTTTACCACACCCGCTTTTCAAAACACAATTAGACGTAAATTTTCACCGGTTCTGATGTGTGTGCAAAATTTGGTGACTTTTTACGCATGTTTAGGCCCTCAAAAGTGCCCGCAAAAACACGTTAGAAGAAAAAATAATAATAATTAAAGCTGCAAGCAGCGATCAAGGGCTCGAGCACCTACGTCGCCATCGCCTCGGGTGGCCAATTGGTTACAATGCGCTCTACGACCGTTCCTTAGTTAGAATACGTATTCAAGCGAGAACTGTTCAAATTACCTAATGACACAGGCAACTCAAGTAAAAAAATCCCTTCTCAAAGCGTCATGACCCCCAGGTGGTGCTAACGAGTCTAAATATTTATGAGTTGAAATATTTTTTGGGACTGTTTTGGCCAATATTCTGGGAACCTGTCAAAATTGGTAAAAATGCTGTTCCACCTGTGATCACTTGGTGGCGCTATAACCGATGATTAATGTTGTAGATGTGTTAGACAGGGACTTTTAGTATACTTGGTACATTTGGGATCGATCAGACATTGTATGGCTGAGTTATAATAACTTCCTGTTTATGGCGAAACGTCAAATTTCGATGACTGGTGTACGTACATCGTTTATCAAAGTAATAAAAGCTTCGGAATTTAACATCCCACATACCTTAAGAGAAGATTTCTGGAGTTTGAAAGTGAGCAGATAAAATATCTTAGGAGGAGTTCGTTGATTTAATAATAAGACTAAATAAAACTATCTTGCTTGGAAGTAATTATAATATATATAATATAATATAATATGCGTGATTGGACTGGTGCTGTGTCATGAGAAAGAAGCTTCGTGACATGGATTTTATTTGAAGGTTGACTCCATTTTTTTATTTGAAAACAAGAACATAACATGAATCATGGAAATCACGAGAGTTCGAAACAAGGCTTTAATGAAACCATCAGCTGGGCTCTAGAGAAACCCTTTAATATATTCGTCCAGTGCTTCCAGGCAGAGCAGGACCTCCAAAGAGACTCCTATTCTCACAACCTTCAGTAATGGACCTTCGTTCATCAGTGAAGTGCACAGCCATGAACACCTCCACCAAACAGTTCCATGCTACAACAGTCCCAGTATCCGAGACAATCTTGGAATCTCAGGAAATACCAGCAATGAAGCTGCTGCTGCTGATGATGATGATGACCAGGTTGGAGTCTCCACCGTCAATCTCAAAGGAGAGAAGACAAACATTTAGTTGCAGAACTGATTGCAGATCCACGACAGCAAATGTGTTTGTACTACACTGGTGTCTTCAACATCATTACTGTTTAAACTTTCTAACTTTACCTGTATTTAGCATTTGCTCTGATTTACTTGTTTCACCATCAGTATTACATTCAATCCACTGTTTAACAAGTTTTATTATTCAAACTCTAGCAATAAAAAACCCTAACATTTACATATGCACTGTTTTAACTGTACTACAGTGAAGAAGGTTAACATTTCTTTGTAATTCTGATATTGCTGTGGAATATATATTCCCCACAAGTACAACTATAAGTTATATTTTACTTTAATATATGAGTATACTGTAATAAAAACTAAAGCAAACCACAGTTTATTGCTTCACTAGAACCAAGTTAATCTATAGTTAATTTAAGATTACTTAGAAATACAACAATATACTGTATAAATCTGAAATTTCTAAATTAAACAAATACAGTAATTACATTATATGATTACAGCATTTTTAACATGTTGCTTTAATTGTTAAAAACGAAAGTTATTTATCTTTTTATTAAAGTCCCGTCCGTTCGTTAGGTTAGGAGGTTCTTGGTCATTATTTACACAGAATTTATCATGAATACTGACCAGAGACAGACGCGCGGGTTTCCTGCTGGAGCTGCCCGTGCAACAGGTCAGGGAGGTGGGGTTGGATCAGTCGAAGCTCCCGCTGAACGCGACTGGGGTTCAAACTGAAGCTCCTGTGGAAATGTAGGTGAACCACGCCGAGCAGGGTTCCTCTTTGTAGGATTCTAAGCTCCTAGCCACAGCCCTGAACACGTTTTTGATGTTGTGGAGCAATTTAAAGCTTGGTGGTGCAGATAGAAACTTAACAATCCCGTCCGCCATTTTCCAAACCAATGCTGCGCCTCTGTAGCTTCTCCCACAAATCCGCGCATTCCAGTCAACACCTGAATGTCTTGCGTGCATTCAGCGGCTCTGCCGATCAAACACAAAGTAAACACGCGTGCATTCACTCGCGAGTTGCGCTTTATTTCCGCGCGAACCGCGTTCGATGTGAACGTACCTTTAAGCCCGAGAATCCCAGGTACCGGGGACTTGCCCCCTTGTGCAATACATTTCCGCTCATAGTTCACTAACCCTGAGAATGACCCTACACATATCACATACCGTTGTGCTCAGCGAAAACTCCTCTAAAAATCTAATTCAATTTCATATCCGTTAACCACAGCTCTAACGCCATGCAAATAAACAACAACATGTCCGGAGTATAATTCATGACCAAGTTTTTGTTTTGTGCTCTCTTAAAGCCACAGTATTCCCTGGCCCCTGCGGGGTTTCCCCTTAAAGCAGGGTTGCCAGGTCCCAGAAATATTTCCAGCCCAATGACAACTCAAAATCCGCCCAAATGGAATGAAAACTAGCCCAATTTTTCAGTGTCCAATCAGATTAGACAACGGCTGGATTCCCACAAAGGGCCTTAAAAAATTTATATAAGTTTAAGTTTAAAGTATTGGCCTTTTGTCTAACCCAAATTCTTAATATCACACATTGTGCTTTTTTAATACACAATCTCATACAATAAAGGTCAAATAAGAACATGTGCTCTCTGAATTTTTTTTGACCCTAGTCAGAAGTGCCTACTTGTACTTGTTCATCCACAGACAACCGAACCGACGCTTCTGACTACAACGCTCTCAAGGAGTGACGTGATGATGATGATGCTTGATTGGTTATGTCAAAAGCACATGTGGCGCGCGCGCCTATTTGCGTCTCGCAAGAAGCAGCGTTTGTTGCCAAGTATTCATTCCCGGGGATCAACACCCACTAATAAAAGGTTCCCTTTTATCTTTGTCCACAATTATTATTTATTATTATTATTTATTTTTTTGCGGCCGCGGTACATTATAAATGTAGCCCAAAAAAACCGCAACCCGCAACTCCGTATTTTTTCCCGCAACTCCTTTTCTAAAATAGCCCAATTGTGCGGGAAAACCGCTACCCTGGCAACCATGCCTTAAAGCGACAGAACCCTACAGCCATTTTAAGGGTTTTTTGCAAAATAATTAACTTCCTTTTGATTTTGGAAAATCGCTGCAATTGACTTTTTTGTTTGTCTTGATCTGTAACATAAGTGTGGCAATTTTCAAGCATGTCCTTTAAACACAGTCTGAAATAGCAGTAAAAAACAGAAGAAAATGCTATATTGCATGCTGCCATTAGGTGGCGCTATAACTGACACTGTATTTCGCTCTATGAAATCCTTCAGGCGTGGACTCTTAACACGCTTGACAAATTTTAACCCGATCAGAAATTGCATTGCTGAGTTATTAACCACTTCCTGTTCATATAAAAAGTTTGACTTTCGAGGACTGCCATTCGCGCATCGTAAAATGAAGTCAAAAAAATCTTCGCAATTTAACATCCCATATGCCTTGCGAAAATACTGAACAACTTTGGAGATGAACAGATGAATTCTCTAGGAGGAGTTTGTTAAAGTATGAGATATGGAAAAGTGCCATTTTAAGGGTTTTTTGCAAAATATTTAACTTCCTGTTGATTTTGGAAAATCGATGCAATTGACTTTTTTGTTTGTCTTGGTCTGCAACATAAGTGTGGCAATTTTCAAGGATGTCCTTTAAACACAGTCTGAAATAGCAGTAAAAAACAGCAGAAATTGCTATATTGCATGCTGCCATTAGGTAGCGCTATAACTGACACTGTATTGCGCTCTATGAAATCCTTCAGACATGGACTCTTAACACGCATGACGAATTTTAACCTGATCAGACATTGCATTGCTGAGTTATTAACCACTTCCTGTTCAAAGAAAAAGTTCGACTTTCGAGGACTGCCATTCGCGCATCGTAAAATGAAGTCAAAAAAGCTTCGCAATTTAACATCCCATATGCCTTGAGAGAATACTGAACAACTTTGAAGATGAACAGATGAATTCTCTAGGAGGAGTTCGTTAAAGTACAAAGCCTGAAACTGTGCTCAATTTCATACAATAGTAAAAAATAACCGACTTCCTGTCGGTTTTGGAAACTGAATCCTATTGACTTTTTTTGTTGGTCCTGATCCCTTACATAAGTGTAGTGATTTTCAAACATGTACTCGCAATACAGCCTGAAATACAAGTATAAAACAACAGAAAAGGGTCTATTACATGTTGCCACTAGGTGGCGCTATAACTGACACTGTATATTGCTATTTGCATTTGTTAAGATATTCACTCTTAACCTACATGGCGAATTTGAACTGGATCGGACATTGCTTGGCCGAGTTATAACAACTTCCTGTTTACGACAAAATTTCGACTTTGGATGACCGCTGTGCGCACATAGTTTATCGAAGTCAAAAAAGCTTCGCAATTTAACATCCCATATGCCTTAAGATAGTGCTGAACGAGTTTTGAGACGAACAGATGAAATCTCTAGGAGGAGTTCGTTAAAGTACGACGTGAGCAAAAATGGCTATTTTTAGAGGTTTTTGGGAAATAGCTGACTTCCTGTCGATTTTGGAAATGAGATCCCATTTACTTATATTTAAGTTTTAGTACCCTACACATGCGTGGCGAATTTCATTCACCTACGACAAACTCATAGCGCATCATAAGCTACAACGCGTTAGGTGGCGCTGTAGAGTCATTTTACCACACCCGCTTTTCGAACCACAAATAGACGTAAATTTACGCAGGTTCTGATGTGTGTGCAAAATTTGGTGACTTTTTATGCATGTTTAGGCCCTCAAAAGTGCCCGCAAAAACACGTTACAAAAATAAGAATAATAATAATAATAATAATTAAAGCTGCAAGCAGCGATCAAGGGCTCGAGCACCTACGTCGCCATCGCCTCTCAGTGGCCAAATCGTTACAATGCGCTCTACGACTGATCCTTAGTTTTAAATGCTGTTCCACCTGTGATCACTTGGTGGCGCAATAACTGATGATTGGGTAAAGTTCATTTTTACAGCTTTAAGAGTCAAAAATAGAATTAAAATGAAAACATACACCAAAGTGTTTCTTTCTCACTGCATTCATTATCTTATGCTGATACTAAAATTATCTTTATTTGTTTCTTACATTTTGAAATGTTGCCAGATTATCCAAGAATTGTTAGATTATCACCCTTCAAATATCTAGTTTCATAACTGTGTATTTCCCTGGGATATTATTTTTGATGAACTAAAACGAGTGGTAAACCAACAATTATTACCCATAAATAATAGTAAAGCACACCTGATAGTAACTGTTAACCAGATGATCATCGTAAGAGCTAGTTTGATATAAGCATTGCAGCATCAATCTGTAGCTCTGTTCTGAACAATCTGCAGCTTTCTAAGCTGTTTTATTTGTCGCAGTCCAAACAACTGAACAATACTCCATGCATTCATTTTTTTAAAGTAAGAGGTAAAAGAAAGAGCATTTTCTGGATACTGCAGTACCATTTGGCATGTCCTTGGTAATGCAGTCGATATGTTGTTACCATCCCTGCACATTATAGTGTTTAGAAACACACTGATAAAAACCTTGTATGGAGCTGCTGGTGTATACTTTGAAACAGGGTTGGAACCAGTACATGACACTGCCACTATATAAACAGGGACAGAAACATTATTCCATTGTGGAAATGATAGAACAATGATGGAACTGAGTCACTCTGAATAAAACTAAATGTTTACCTGCTTTTCCTTTGCATTATTGGCACCTTGTTATACTGATATATTGTTATGCTGAAATAATGGACTTTATGTTATTGTTATCACTGGTTGATCATGATCAGAATGTGCACATCTAACATGAATTTAGGTTCAATGGACATTTTAAACATGACAAAATTGTATTATGTTGTCAAATTCTGATCACGTGGAACTGATATTCACAATAAAAATCACATAGATCCATAAATAGATTTACAGGGCAAAACAAGCTGTTTCAGTTTCATTGTCTATTAGGCCCTTTATGCTTCATCACAATTATTGTGTGGTATTTATCCTATAAGTTACACACAAACCCTCAAAATAGGCATTGTGATTTCATTACAGTCTTTCTGCTTTGCTTTTTTTGCACATGGACTAAAAAGCAGCACCAGGGAGTTTATTACAAATGAATGCAAACATTTCACAAACAAATATCTTTTAAGTAGTAAGTCTAATGCAAATAAAATATAAACATCTAAAGCTTTTTACATTATATCACATCAACACATTTTTACTTTGTTTTATCCTTCTTTTTACGTTAAATGTTAATTATTCTAATGATTACGCAAATAAAATATGAACATCTGAAGTTTGTATAATGCTGTACATTTGCTGTAATGCTATACAATATTCACTGCTGTAAGCAACTTGCATTGGACGATTGCATTCTTTTAAACTTATATTTATAATTAAACAATGTGTTACAAGTATATTTGACATCTACGCGGCATATAAGCAAAATAAAAATGAAAACGTCTTCACGAGTAAACATTTTATATGAACTCCATTGGCTTAGTCTGTGCAATCACGTGATTGAATGCGCGTTCACGTAGAGGGGAGGCGAAACTGCAGTCATAGAGGCAGTGGGTCTCAGCGAAGCACGGGAGATCAACTACTTTCAAACTCTCAGAGAGAGAGCGAGAGAGATGACAGCACCGAACTGGACGATCGCGAACGAGACACAGTCACTGTGCGCTAGTAGCGGTTGGCCACAAACTCGGAGAGAGAGTGAAACCGGAGCAGACGCGCATGTTAAATAGTCCGTCCCCGGACTCTGACGGGGAGTCAAATCACTCTCAACACGCGAAACGTCAATCACTCTCAACATGCACGCACATAAAAATAGTATAAACATAAATACAATATAAGCTCTTAAGCCCGAGAGTCCCAGGTACCGGGGACTTGCCCCCTTGTGCATTACATTTTCGCTCATAGCTCATTAACCCTGAGAATGACCCCACACATATCACATACCGTTGTGCTAAGCGGAAACTCTCTAAAAATCTAATTCAATTTCATATCCGTTAACCACAGCTATAAGGCCATGCAAATAAACAACAACATGTCCGAGTATAATTCATGACCAAGTTTTTGCTCTGCCAGACTGCCACTGTTTCCCATTTTACAGCCATTCTCTTAAAGCCACAGTGACTGAACCCTACAGCCATTTTGAGGGTTTTTTGCAAAATAATTAACTTCCTTTTGATTTTGGAAAATCGCTGTAATTGACTTTTTTGTTTGTCTTGATCTGCAACATAAGTGTGGCAATTTTCAAGCATGTCCTTTAAACACAGTCCGGAATAGCAGTAAAAAACAGAAGAAAATGCTATATTGCATGCTACCATTAGGTGGCGCTATAACTGACACTGTACTTCGCTCTATGAAATCCTTCAGACGTGAACTCTTAACACGCCTGACAAATTTTAACCTGATCAGAAATTGCATTGCTGAGTTATTAACCACTTCCTGTTCATATAAAAAGTTTGACTTTTGAGGACTGCCATTCGCGCATCGTAAAATGAAGTCAAAAAAGCTTCGCAATTTAACATCCCATATGCCTTGCAAAAATACTGAACAACTTTGGAGATGAACAGATGAATTCTCTAGGAGGAGTTTGTTAAAGTATGAGACATGCAAAAGTGCGATTTTAAGGTTTTTTTGCAAAATATTTAACTTCCTGTTGATTTTGGAAACTCGCTCCAATTGACTTTTTTGTTTGTCTTGATCTGCAACATAAGTGTGGCAATTTTCAAGGATGTCCTTTAAACACAGTCTGAAATAGCAGTAAAAAAACAGCAGAAAATGCTATATTGCATGCTGCCATTAGGTGGCGCTATAACTGACACTGTATTTCGCTCTATGAACTCCTTCAGACATGGACTCTTAACATGCATGACGAATTTTAACCCGATCAGACATTGCATTGCTGAGTTATTAACCACTTCCTGTTCAAAGAAAAAGTCAAACTTTCGAGGACTGCCATTCGCGCATCGTAAAATGAAGTGAAAAAAGCTTCGCAATCTAACATCCCATATGCCTTGAGAGAATACTGAACAACTTTGGAGATGAACAGATGAATTCTCTAGGAGGAGTTCGTTAAAGTACAAACCCTGAAACTGTGCTCAATTACATAAAATAATAAAAAATAACCGACTTCCTGTCGGTTTTGGAAACTGATTCCTATTGACTTTTTTGTTGGTCCTGATGCCCTACATACGTGTACTGATTTTCAGACATGTACTCGCAATACAGCCTGAAATACAAGTATAAAACAACAGGAAAGGGTCTATTACATGTTGGCACTAGGTGGCGCTATAACTGTCACTGTATATCGCTATTTGGATTTGTTAAGATATGGACTCTTAACATACATAGCGAATTTGAACTGGATCGGACATTGCTTGGACGAGTTATAACAACTTCCTGTTTACGACAAAATTTCGACTTTGGATGACCGCTGTGCGCGCATAGTTTATCTAAGTCAAAAAAGCTTCGCAATTTAACATCCCATATGCCTTAAGATAGTGCTGAACGAGTTTTGACACGAACAGATGAAATCTCTAGGAGGAGTTCGTTAAAGTACGACGTGAGCAAAAATGGCCATTTTTAGAGGTTTTTGCGAAATAGCTGACTTACTGTCGATTTTGGAAATAAGATCCCATTTACTTATATTTAAGTTTAGGTACCCTACATATGCGTGGCGAATTTCATTTGCCTACGACAAACTCACAGCGCATCATAAGCTACAACGCGTTAGGTGGCGCTGTAGAGTCATTTTACCACACCCGCTTTTCGAAACACAATTAGACGTAAATTTTCGCAGGTTCTGGTGTGTGTGCAAAATTTGGTGACTTTTTACGCATGTTTAGGCCCTCAAAAGTGCCCGCAAAAACACGTTAGAAAAATAATTAAAGCTGCAAGCAGCGATCAAGGGCTCGAGCACCTACGTCGCCGTCGCCTCTCAGTGGCCAAATCGTTACAATGCGCTCTACGACTGATCCTTAGTTTTAAATGCTGTTCCACCTGTGATCACTTGGTGGCGCAATAACTGATGATTGGGTAAAGTTCATTTTTACAGCTTTAAGAGTCAAAAATAGAATTAAAATGAAAACATACACCAAAGTGTTTCTTTCTCACCGCATTCATTATCTTATGCTGATACTAAAATTATCTTTATTTGTTTCTTACATTTTGAAATGTTGCCAGATTATCCAAGGGTTGTTAGATTATCACCCTTCAAATATCTAGTTTCATAACTGTGTATTTCCCTGGGATATTATTTTTGATGAACTAAGACGAGTGGTAAACCAACAATTATTACCCATAAATAATAGTAAAGCACACCTGATATTAACTGTTAACCAGATGATCATCGTAAGAGCTAGTTTGATATAAGCATTGCAGCATCAATCTGTAGCTCTGTTCTGAACAATCTGCAGCTCTGTTCTGAACAATCTGCAGCTTTCTAAGCTGTTTTATTTGTCGCAGTCCAAACAACTGAACAATACTCCATGCATTCATTTTTTTAAAGTAAGAGGTGAAAGAAAGAGCATTTTCTGGATACTGCAGTACCATTTGGCATGTCCTTGGTAATGCAGTCGATATGTTGGTACCATCCCTGCACATTATCGTGTTTAGAAACACACTGATAAAAACCTTGTATGGAGCTGCTGGTGTATACTTTGAAACAGGGTTGGAACCAGTACATGACTCTGCCACTATATAAACAGGGACAGAAACATTATTCCATTGTGGAAATGATAGAACAATGATGGAACTGAGTCACTTTGAATAAAACTAAATGTTTACCTGCTTTTCCTTTGCATTATTGGCACCTTGTTATACTGATATATTGTTATGCTGAAATAATGGACTTTATGTTATTGTTAGCACTGGTTGATCATGATCAGAATGTGCACATCTAACATGAATTTAGGTTCAATGGACATTTTAAACATGACAAAATTGTATTATGTTGTCAAATTCTGATCACGTGGAACTGTTATTCACAATAAAAATCACATAGATCCATAAATAGATTTACAGGGCAAAACAAGCTGTTTCAGTTTCATTGTCTATTAGGCCCTTTATGCTTCATCACAATTATTGTGTGGTATTTATCCTATAAGTTACACAAAAACCCTCAAAATAGGCATTGTGATTTCATTACAGTCTTTCTGCTTTGCTTTTTTTGCACATGGACTAAAAAGCAGCACCAGGGAGTTTATTACAAGTGAATGCAAACAACATTTCACAAACAAATATCTTTTAAGTAGTAAGTCTAATGCAAATAAAATATAAACATCTAAAGCTTTTTACATTATATCACATCAACACATTTTTACTTTGTTTTATCCTTCTTTTTACGTTAAATGTTAATTATTCTAATGATTACGCAAATAAAATATGAACATCTGAAGTTTGTATAATGCTGTACATTTGCTGTAATGCTGTACATTTGCTGTAATGCTGTACAATATTCACTGCTGTAAGCAACTTGCATTGGACGATTGCATTCTTTTAAACTTATATTTATAATTAAACAATGTGTTACAAGTATATTTGACATCTACGCGGCATATAAGCAAAATAAAAATGAAAACGTCTTCACGAGTAAACATTTTATATGAACTCCATTGGCTTAGTCTGTGCAATCACGTGATTGAATGCGCGTTCACGTAGAGGGGAGCCGAAACTGCAGTCATAGAGGCAGTGGGTCTCAGCGAAGCACGGGAGATCAACTACTTTCAAACTCTCAGAGAGAGCGAGAGAGATGACAGCACCGAACTGGACGATCGCGAACGAGACACAGTCACTGTGCGCTAGTAGCGGTTGGCCACAAACTCGGAGAGAGAGAGTGAAACCGGAGCAGACGCGCATGTTAAATAGTCCGTCCCCGGACTCTGACGGGGAGTCAAATCACTCTCAACACGCGAAACGTCAATCACTCTCCACATGCACGCACATAAAAATAGTATAAACATAAATACAATATAAGCTCTTAAGCCCGAGAGTCCCAGGTACCGGGGACTTGCCCCCCTGTGCATTACATTTTCGCTCATAGCTCATTAACCCTGAGAATGACCCCACACATATCACATACCGTTGTGCTCAGCGGAAACTCCTCTAAAAATCTAATTCAATTTCATATCCGTTAACCACAGCTATAAGGCCATGCAAATAAACAACAACATGTCCGGAGTATAATTCATGACCAAGTTTTTGCTCTGCCAGACTGCCACTGTTTCCCATTTTACAGCCATTCTCTTAAAGCCACAGTGACAGAACCCTACAGCCATTTTGAGGGTTTTGTGCAAAATAATTAACTTCCTTTTGATTTTGGAAAATCGCTGCAATTGACTTTTTTTTTTGTCTTGATCTGCAACATAAGTGTGGCAATTTTCAAGCATGTCCTTTAAACACAGTCCTAAATAGCTGTAAAAAACAGAAGAAAATGCTATATTGCATGCTGCCATTAGGTGGCGCTATAACTGACACTGTATTTCGCTCTATGAAATCCTTCAGACGTGAACTCTTAACACGCCTGACAAATTTTAACCCGATCAGAAATTGCATTGCTGAGTTATTAACCACTTCCTGTTCATATAAAAAGTTTGACTTTCGAGGACTGCCATTCGCGCATCGTAAAATAAAGTCAAAAAAGCTTCGCAATTTAATATCCCATATGCCTTGCAAAAATACTGAACAACTTTGGAGATGAACAGATGAATTCTCTAGGAGGAGTTTGTTAAAGTATGAGACATGCAAAAGTGCGATTTTAAGGGTTTTTTGCAAAATATTTAACTTCCTGTTGATTTTGGAAACTCGCTCCAATTGACTTTTTTGTTTGTCTTGATCTGCAACATAAGTGTGGCAATTTTCAAGGATGTCCTTTAAACAGTCTGAAATAGCAGTAAAAAACAGCAGAAAATGCTATATTGCATGCTGCCATTAGGTGGCGCTATAACTGACACTGTATTTCGCTCTATGAACTCCTTCAGACATGGACTCTTAACACGCATGACGAATTTTAACCCGATCAGACATTGCATTGCTGAGTTATGAACCACTTCCTGTTCAAAGAAAAAGTCAAACTTTCGAGGACTGCCATTCGCGCATCGTAAAATGAAGTGAAAAAAGCTTCGCAATTTAACATCCCATATGCCTTGAGAGAATACTGAACAGCTTTGGAGATGAACGGATGAATTCTCTAGGAGGAGTTCGTTAAAGTACAAACCCTGAAACTATGCTCAATTACATAAAATAATAAAAAATAACCGACTTCCTGTCGGTTTTGGAAACTGATTCCTATTGACTTTTTTTGTTGGTCCTGATGCCCTACATACGTGTACTGATTTTCAAACATGTACTCCCAATACAGCCTGAAATACAAGTATAAAACAACAGAAAATGGTCTATTACATGTTGGCACTAGGTGGCGCTATAACTGTCACTGTAAATCGCTATTTGGATTTGTTAAGATATTCACTCTTAACCTACATGGCGAATTTGAACTGGATCGGACATTGCTTGGCCGGGTTATAACAACTTCCTGTTTACGACAAAATTTCGACTTTGGATGACGGCTGTGCGCACATAGTTTATCGAAGTCAAAAAAGCTTCGCAATTTAACATCCCATATGCCTTAAGATAGTGCTGCACGAGTTTTGAGGCGAACAGATGAAATCTCTAGGAGGAGTTCGTTAAAGTACGACGTGAGCAAAAATGGCCATTTTTAGAGGCTTTTGCGAAATAGCTGACTTCCTGTCGATTTTGGAAATAAGATCCCATTTACTTATATTTAAGTTTAGGTACCCTACACATGCGTGGCGAATTTCATTCACCTACGACAAACTCCTAGCGCATCATAAGCTACAACGCGTTAGGTGGCGCTGTAGAGTCATTTTACCACACCCGCTTTTCGAAACACAATTAGGCGTAAATTTTCGCAGGTTCTGATGTGTGTGCGAAATTCGGTGACTTTTCATGCATGTTTAGGCCCTCAAAAGTGCCCGCAAAAACACGTTACAAAAATAAGAATAATAATAATAATAATAATAATAATAATAATAATCCTAACAGAAACAATAGGGTTCTTGCACCTCCGGTGCTCGAGCCCGTTGGGCCCGAGCTCCTTCGGTGCTCGAGCCCTAATAATAATAATAATAATAATAATCCTAACAGAAACAATAGGGTTCTTGCACCTACGGTGCTCGAGCCCGTTGGGCC